>JALIZH010015951.1:0-41552 GCA_030522465.1 Rhipicephalus appendiculatus | reverse complement strand
GCACGTTGAAGGCGTAATTCTAATTGGATTAATGGTGAGTAGCAGCGTTTGCCCAGTATGTGTGGCACACTCCTACATGTGCGCGACTTCACTAGTGTAGGACCGTTTGTGAGCAGTGGGTGTTTCGCATTTCTGTGTGACACCAGTTGTTGCCTACGGAAGCTCGTGGTTGTGCCTGTTTCTTTCTCGGATCACTGTCTTGTACAGTGTAACGTGGGACTGAAACAAAAGGACAATAGATTTAACTGGGACTTATGGAAATTTAACGCTAAATTACTGAGTGATGACACTTCAAATGACTACGTGATCGAAGACGTTAAGAACATTCCAGTGAGTAATATTCTCGAAGAATGGGAACTTCTAAAGCAACGCGTTCAAATCAAAACCATGTCGGGATCTAGTGCTTTAAAACATTAGGAAAAAAAGAAAAAAAATGATCTCAAAGGAACGCTTCAGAAATTCATTGCACTAGAAAGTAAAGAGCCCGGTGCATTTAAAGACGATATACGGATGATTGTATCGTGCAGACTACTCATGCGTCGCACGTATCAGCTAGCTTGCAGTGACTGTCAGCTAAAATTAGCCAGCACGTGCCTCTGTTGTCGACCGCTATATATACTAGGGCTGTGTCCCAAATAAAACGCTTTTTGATTCTTGCCTTCCGGCTGCATGATACATGGTGTCAGAAGTGGGATTCGAACCCACGCCCGGAATACCGGACTGGACCGTTAATTCTAAAGTGGCCGACCAGAATGCCTTCCTCAAAGTGGACACAGGCTCCCAAGCAAACTTGCTGCCACATTCGATCTATCGGAAGTGCAAAGGTAACCACATTTTGCAGCCAAGCAGCTCCATTCTAAGCTCTTATAGCGGTGACGCTATCAAACACTTTGGTGTTGCTACCTTGCCAGTGGCCATTAGTAATCAGTCCGGTCGACTGCTTCGTAGTCAAGAAAGGCAACCAGGCAATACTCGGACTATGTGCAAGTGAGACGCTGGGATTGGTCGCGAGAACGGTGGGTGCAGTCGACGTTGGCACTAATGAAGTACTGCAGGAATTTCCTGACCTGTTCCAAGGAACCGGCTGTCCAGGACGTCAGTATCGGATGGTGTTACGTACTGGGTCGGTACCTGTAGTCCAGCCAGCACGACGCGTACCCTTGACACTGCAAAAACCGCTGCGGGAGGAGCTGGACCGCATGGAACAGGGGCGGCATCATACCGAAAGTGACGCAACCAACGGACTGGGTGAGCCCACTCGTTGTTCTACACCAAAAAGACGATACACTACGGGTATGCATTCATCCTAGGCATATCAATGCATGCCTGAAACGTGAACACTATCAGATGCCTGAATATATTGAGGCTGAGCTCGCTAGCGCTAAATACGAGTACTTTTCCCGCCTCGACGCAAATTCCAGATTGTACAAAATTTCTTTGGATGACGCCACATCAAAAATCTGCACATTTGGTACGCCCTGTGGTCGTTACCGCTTTTTGAGGCCCCCCTTCGGTATCGCGTCGGCTCCTGAAGTCTTTCAAAAAACTTTGAGCGAGGTTTTTGACAGGGCTGCTGGGGTGCGGGTGTATGTAGATGACATCCTTGTCGGGGGCGCCACTAAAGAACACGACACACGCCTTCGGAATGCATTGCAACTGGCAAAAGGTGCCGGTTTGACATTTAACGCGAGCAAGTGCACGTTCGGGCTGACTGAAGTCGACTTTTTGGGTGACGTAATCAGCCGAGATGGAATAAGGTCTAATGTCACACTGAGTATGTCCCTAGCAAAAATGTCTCAGCCAACGGACAGAGCTGCGGTGCACAGGATGTCAGGCGCTGCGAATTACTTTGGGAAATACGTTCCGCATTTGCCAGAAAGGACCAAACTCTTGGGCAGCCTCATCTAAAAAGCCACAAAGTTTGAATGGTCGGAAAATCACGCTAACGAATGGACGGCTACTTGCACATGGATCAGCAGCCCATCTTTGTTGGCCGTTTTCGATGCTGCCAGGGAAACAAAAAATTCTGTGGATGCTTCTAAACATGAACTGGATGCCGCACTTCTACAGCTGCATGGTGACAGTTGGCGGCCTGTTGCATATGAATCGCGCGTAATGAATAAAACTGAACAAAGGTACTCGCAAATTGAGAAAGAGGCGATGGGCATAACGTTCGGGTGTGGGAAGTTTCATCATTTCGTATACGGGCGCAAGATAGTCGTAGAGACAGATCACTTCCCACTGTTAGACATTGCATCCAAATGAATCGGTGATCTGCCACCCCGTCTTCAGCGTGTCTTCCTGCGCTTACTGAACTACAATTATGTGCTTGAATTTGTACCAGGGAAGGAGCTCCTGCTTGCCGACATGCTCTCCAGGTCGTCGCCCATCAACCAACCCCAGGACACGAGTGGCTCAACCGAAGAAATAGAAGTTCAGGCAGTTGGCGCAGTCTCTGACTTGGTAAGCAGAAAAACCCTGCATCGTTTAGTTGCCGCAATTGCAAGCGACCCTGACTTAAAAAAACTGATTCGCAACATCAGCGGCAGTAGCAGTATTGATGGCTGCATGAAACCTTTCGCTGCTGAGCTGTCTCTGATAGAGGGAGTGGTGTTGAAAGGTACCAAAGTCGTTGTTCCAAAAAGTATGAGGAAAGACATGCTTCAACGTATACACGAAGGGCACTTGGGTGTAAACAAATGCAAGGCACGAGCCCGACGAATAATTTTCTGGCTTGGACTTAACGCAGACATCGAAAATATAGTGAAGACCTGTGCCACATGCCGAAAGTACGCATATAAGCAACCTAGCGAGCATTTTATGCTTAGACACACTCCAGATCACGCTTGGTGCCGAGTTGGAGTAGGTATCTTTCAGCACGGAGGAAGATCGTACTTGTGTGTATTCGATGCGCAGTCCAACTTCCCAGAGGTAGAAAAACTGAGAGACACCACGTCTAGCACGGTTATTGCAAAATTGAGCTGCATTTTTGCGTGATACGGAATCCCAGTCGAGGTTTGCAGCGACAATGGCCGTCAGTTCGCCTCTCACGAGTTTGCCACCTTTGCATGCAGGTACGACTACAGGCACGTGACATCAAGTCCTGGCTTTCCGCAGTCCAATGGATTACGGAAAAATGGGTCCAACTAGTAAAACGGATCATGAAAAAGACGCAAGGGAATCACGCCGACTTCTGGCTGGGCATGCTCAGCTACCGATTTACGCTACTGGAAGACGGCCGCTCCCCGGGCGAGCTTCTGCAAGGCAGGAGGCTACGAACCAGGCTCCCCGACTTCAACCCGCAACTGAAAGATTCCGTCTTTAAGCGCAGGCAACTCGGCGGTGGCAAGGACTTAGCACTGCTCAAGAGAGGAGAAGTGGTGAGGATCCGAGATAAAGCGTGGATCCGCAAGGCACATGTCGTGGAACCTGTAGCGCCGAGGTCTTATCGCGTTGTTACTGAAGACGACAAAGTGCTTCGTCGGAACCGGAGACACCTGATTCCAACGCGCGAACCATTTCGGCACGATGGCCTCGACAGCGACGAGCCGGACAGCGAGGACGACCAGCCAGGGGTGACAGCACCGACTGAGATGCACGCAAACCCGCCTCCACCGCCTACACTCCTCCCAAGATGGTCTCAGAGGGCAACTTGCTAGCCAAGACGTCTGCAGTACGACCATCACTTCAATGAAGTCCATAGTGTATCTCGGCTTTAAGAAACTGTTAAAGAGAGGAACGTGTATCGTGCATACTGCGCATGCGTCGCACTTGTCAGCTAGCTTGCACTGACTGTCAGCAATATAGCCTCTGTTGTCGACCGCTATATTGCCACGCGCGTTTCTTATTTTCATTTTTGCTGTACTCGGGTTTCGCTCACAAAGACTGTCAGCAATGCTTAGCGCAAACCGTGCCTTATTGTTCTAGAAGCTTCACGATTATTGTAGATCGTTGTATTAAGATTGCGCGCAAGACGCGAACACTCGAGCTTATTCCACAGCTTGCGCGACAACCAGTGATAAGGCTGCAATATTCGATGACACACGTATAAATGCCGACGCGTTTCACCGCTTGTCAGATGATCGACGGCCGAAGATCTGTTCACCGCTAGCAGTGCCAGTGCGTATTGCTGTAGTCTGACTTTCAGTTTCACTGCCATAAGTTCGGCCAAATAAAGAGTTTCTTCTTTGATACGCCGACTGTTGCCTTCGTCGACGTCACGGCCACGTGACATCTGGTGAAGGTGCTGTTCCTTTATGTTCCGGACGCCCCCGTCAAGCCATGAACCCAGCCCACATTGCGGAGAAGACACCGAAGCCCCCGTGCAGCAACGAGCTAGCCGCAGGCTGCAAGGCTTGCAGCCAGAACACCGGCTCCTGCTGGATAACACCAGGCAAACCACGACTTCAACCGCAGTGACGGTGCCAGCCCCTGTGCCGCCTGCACCCATCCTGCTCCGGCAAATGAAGGAGCCGCCAACTTTCCGCGGTTCATCACACGAAGACCCGGAAGCCTGGCTTGAAAAATACGACCGTGTCGCCGCTTTTAACAACTGGAGCAGTGAAGACATGCTACGGCATGTATACTTCGCCTTGGAAGAGGCGGCTAGGACATGGTTTGAAAACCAAGAGCGCATCCTGACAACATGGGACGTTTTTCGTACCAGGTTCCTGGCCACATTCACAAGTGTCGTCCGCAGGGAGAGGGCCGAGGCTGCGCTCGAAACCAGCAGCCAGCTCCCAAACGAAAACGTCGCATTATTCACGGAAGAAATGACCAAACTGTTCCGACATGCAAATCCAGCCACGCCCGAAGAAAATAAAGTTCGATTCCTCATGCGAGGAGTGAAACAGGAGCTCTTTGCAGGACTGATGTGGAATCACCAAACAGCGTCGAAGAATTCGTCTCGGAAGCGACGACGATTGAGAAGACGCTAGAAATGCGCACCCGACAGTACAATCATCGCCTAACTCCAGACAGCACAGCTGTTCAAGCCCTTGGCTCTGAAGATCTGCGCGAAACCATCGGCGCCATTGTGCGAGAGGAGCTCCGGAAGCTCTCTTTTCCACAGCCAGAGGTGACGTCGAGTGCTGAAGTAGTACGCGAGGAGATCCAGCAGTCACTTGGTGTTGCTCAGCCAGTACAGCCGCAGCCTATCAGCTACGCTGCTGCCGCCCGCCGTCACGCTCCCCCGCCGCGCCCATGTCAAGACGCCACTCCGCCGCAGTTCCGACGCCAGACACCTCCGCCACCACCACCCACGTCATGCCGTCCACCTGCCGGCCAGCGCTACGCCCTAAGAAAAACCGACATCTGGCGCGCCCCTGACAACTGCCCGCTTTGCTACCACTGCGAGGAAGCCGGACATACCTACCGCCACTGCCAGTACCGCCAGATGGGACTACGCGGCTTCGCCGTCAATGTGCCGTGTCCACACCGTGGGGAGAGGCCACGTGACATCGCCGACTATATCGCGGGAGACCACGCAATAGAACAATGGAACCCCCCGAGGACCTTTCCGATCACCTTCGCCAGGCCACGTCGTCTCTCCACAACGCCGACCATACACTGGCCTAACACGAGGCCGGTCGCCTAGCCCGTATCCGGACAACTAAGGGCAGCACTTGATGGAGGTGCGGTTGCTGTACGATGAAATACCGAAGATCCTCCGCCGTCGACGACGTCGCCGCGTCGAAATGCTTGTGCCGGCAGTATAACGGCGAGCTACTTATATGCACCATTTACCACTCGCGGTGCGCAGATCTCGGGGGAGCTTGAGCGTGTTTTCTATCATGCAACGCTCCTACATTTTCTTTCAATTTGAAAACTGCCCTTGAGACGCACACGAAAAAGTGGCCCCCTTCTGTACCCACTCATTATGTAGAAGGAAAAAAAAATTACACCATCTCCCGCTAAAGGGAACCATGTGTAGATGCGAAGCAGCGGGCGCTAACGCTTACACTGGCGGCGGCGTTGACGCTGGCGCTCATCGCAGCGTTGCGCAGGAGAGAAAACTGGGGGGGCGCAAAGCACGCAGTGATGGAGCGGTGTTTCCTACTGGAACATGCCAATCGCTGCTAATGGGAAATGAGAGACAGAAGACTCCGACTGGATACAGAGACCCGCAGTCCAGTGGCGTAGCCAGGGGGGTGGCACACCGGGCACGTGCCCCCCCCCCCCCCCCCCGATATTTTTTTTCGCCATGGCATACAGAGCGAAAAATGACGATTTCAAGGAGGTGCCCCACCCGAAATCAAGGAGGTGCCCCCCCCCCGAAAAAAAATTTCTGGCTACGCCCCTGCCGCAGTCCACTTTTAGTTAACGCGCACGCTGCGAGTTTTTATTGTTCAACAACGCACAGGAGAAATCTCCCACCGGTACCACCTTGCAGGTCAAGATCCAGTGCCATATATACGGGGTGGTCAGTGAACGGTTGTGCAGCGCGAGCAGTCGGTTTTTTCAACCAAGAAACTCGCTAGCAGACGCTGCCTGCGTCGGCGTCGCGAGGCGAGAGAGGGGGGAGCGTAGGAGGGGGGAGGGGAGGCGCATGAGCAGTGAGGGTGTGGTTGCCGTGGGGAGGGATGCCTAGAGGAGAGAGAGGGGGAGAGGAGATTTTTTATTTTTATTCTTTTAAAGGGTTTGCGCATGCGCAGTAAGGGTGGTCACGCCGCACACCACCACCGGATTAAGCTTCGCCATAAGATGCTTCACATCTAAAAATAACAACGGGCACAATTTGCTTCATGGCGAATTCCATTGGGAGAGCAGGAGCACTAAAAAAGCACGCTGAAAGTGCTCTCTTCAGAGCCAGCGTGTTTCAGTGGTCGAACAGGAGTAGGGGCACCGTCATCCAGTGGTAGAGCGAGAGCGCTTTTGCTGCGCCGGGAGCAGCGAAGAGCAGTCCTGTCTGCTCCCCCCTTGAAAAAGCGGAGTGAGCGGAGAACGCAGGAAGTAACGTGGCTTGTTAACGTCATATCCTCCCGACGATCCTCCTCACTTGTTTACATTTCACTTCTTCGTGTACGGTGGCAATGGCGGCAATGCTGGGATGCGTAAAATTTCTCCTCACTCGCCTTTTTACCCTCTCGCACCTGCTCTGCGAAAGCGTGCCGCATTCCAGTGGCAGATCGAGTGACGCTGCTCTCAGTGCTCTGCCCCCCACTCCTCACTGCACGGCGCCCCTACTCCTGTTCTCTCAATGGAATTCGCCATCAGACGCTATCGCATGGCCGTGTGATTAGTGAGTGTGGCATCAATGTGACAGTGCGACAGTGGTGTGCTTAGTGAAGTGGTGTGGTGTTGCGAGTGATGCAAACGCGGTGTTGTGGACACTACAGTGGCACCACGCCTCAGACTCGTGCATCGCTGAGAAGAGAACGACGTTGACGCGTCATAGCACGTGTGGGTGGAGGAGGACAAGAACGACCAGGTCCAGTTAGAAGGTGGCGCGGTAGACGGCAGAGAAGAAGAGGAAGACGACGAGGATGAACGCTGTCAGTCTGAATCGGACAGCTCGGAAGAGAAGCTGCTGTCAGGGTCTGTGCCGTCGGGTTTCGGACTCGAGCGCAAAGGGCCCGACAGCGTCTGCCTCGAGACGTCCTCGGAAACGAGCGATACTGGAGACACCCCGTCTCCAGTATCGCGGGTGTTCCCATCGTCCGAGCAGCTGGTCCGGGAAGCTGAACCTCCGTGGAGAGCAGACTTCGCCGTCCCGGTTGCCGAGTGGACACCTGCTGCCGGTTGCCAGCCACGGGCGAAGTCTAAGCGCCTGCCGCCAGCCTCCAACGGGGGCTGGGAAGTCGTCGGCCTGCTGTGTCTGAGGGCGCCTCCTTCTGTGACGACGCCGACTCGCCTGCTCGTCCGTTCCACGAGTGCCCTCGCCGCCAACGAGGCCGTGCGCCAGCAACGACTTCACCGCCCCATCGACTCAAACGTCGCAAGTGCCGGTGACTCAGCCTTTCTTTGAACACTCCGCGGAAAGTTGTTCAGTCTGTAGAGTGCCAGTCGTAGTAGCTATAACGCGCTTCTAACTTAGTCTTCCTAGTCTTTTAACACGAAAGTGTTTTATGCCGGGGTCCACCAAGTATATCCGTTACAGTTATGACGTTAATATAATTAACACTACCAAATGAGAAAGAAAAATTTTTATGAAAATGTTCCCCCCACCAGAATCGAACCTCTGACTTCTTCGCCCGCGACGGTAAGCGCCCGACGCTCTACCGACTCAGCTAAAGAAGCAGACGGAGAACATGTTACCAACGCGCCTTATATCTCCCACGCAATCTCTCTCGCTCGGTGCTCTCTGTTGGTGGCGGCGGGCGGTGCCGCCGTCTGTGAGTGATGAAGAGAAGTAATGCGGCACAACCACGGCCGCCTGGATCATCGGCGCGCGCGGCTGTGTTGCTCCGGCGATCCCATTCGGACGGAGGAGGCGTAATTTCAGAAGGGGGCGTGGCCGCTTCTTTCGCCGCACCACGGCGCTCGCCTACTACAACTCTATTCCTTTGCTATCTATGGGGATGTTTGCAGCGCCTTGAAGATATCGCTGTATAGTAAGCGTGGATTAGCATAGCATCCCTACCCCCCTCACAAAAACGCACATAAAAGGATCGATGGTGGCCACTGCTATATTCTTTATTTTTTGTGTGTGCGCGCCTGTCCCTGTCGTAATGACGGTGCCCGAAGCGAACACACCTGTGAGCCAGTTCTCAAGAAAATTGTTTTTGTGTTCTTGAGTGCAGCATATCAGTAGGAAGTATACATGCGAGGGAAAGTACGAGATTTATAAAAGACCCTTTTTTTTCTGAGTGCTTCCAGAATAGGAAAAACGATCCGAAGGTTGGTAGCGCTGCTTAAAGGAGGTTGGCGGAGACCCCTTGGGATGCTGCGGCCTCGAGTGCGCAAGCTTTACCTGCTAGAAGGAATGCCACTTTAGCGTCGAGGCAGAGTAATCTTTTAAGGCGGAAGCCTTTAATGTCTCATGCTCGCGTCCGTCCGTCCGGCGTCCGTCCGTCCATCCGTCCGTCAGGCTGTGTCCCTCCGTCCGTCCGTGTGTCCTTCCCCCCGCGTCCGTGTCTGTCCGTCCGTCCGTCCGTGTCCGTCTGCCCGTTGGTGTCCGTCCGTCCGTGTGTCCGTCCGACCGTGTCCGACCGTCCGTACGTCATGTCCGTCCGTCCGTACGTCATGTCCATCCGTCCGTCGGAGCCCTGGCACGGAGCCAGGTGGACGCCGGAGTGCGCAAACGGACGCCGGTCGCGTCGGACTCTACAGCGCTCGCGCTTTGCTTGCGTAGAGTCGCTGTGGCCAACGTGTCGAATCATGCAAGACGGGATACGCACGCATCGCGTTCCATTCGGACCGACACCGTCTCAATGGACACTGGCGTTCGCGGAACACACTTGGAAATTTACAAAGGGTCTGCCAGTTTAAGCGCTGGAACGCGGATGGCGTTTGCGCGTTGCGGAAAGCGCGAGAAAATACGAACGCATGCGAACGGAGGAAGATTAGTCTCGCGTCTCGTTGCGATTCGCGGTAAAAAATTACAAAAGAAAACACGCACACATTCCGTTTCTGTGCCGTGCCACTGAGAGTGTAAAAGAAAAAAAAACATGGCAAAGTCACTCGAATGGCCACAAGCTTTCGCCGAACACACTTTGGAATGTACAAAGTATCCTTCAATTTTTGGACACGTTGGCCACAGCGACGCTACGCAAGCAAAGCGCGAGCGCTGTAGAGTCCGACGCGACCGGCGTCCGTTCGCGCGCCCCGGCGGCCACCTAGCAACGTGCCAGGGCACGGGCGGAGGGACCGATGGACGTGAGCATGAGGCATCAAAGGCTTTCGCCTTCATAAGAACGTCGCATTCGCATCACTGTCGTATCGTGGGAACTTGAGAATGCAAAGAGACGTGCCCACAATAAAATCTTTCCTATCATCGGCAAGGTGAAAACGACTACAGCATTATCATTACAACAATTTAGTTTTCCAGCAACGCGGTGCTCTTAAGACAGCGCTTGACCGCAAAACATAGCTGTGCAGTGTCGACAACGACGAATTGCATTTCCTTTAAAAAGAAGAAGCATGGAGCACGTCGATCCAGGCGACCGTGGCAGAAACGAGCGCCAAAACAAAGAATGAGAAGCACGACAAATCACGTACCCGGCCCAATACATCTATCATGGCATATGAACGCGCCGCGCCACACGAAGCCTCGATAGTAATGTGCTACAGAGAACACTCACTGTGTAAAGCCCGATTAAGAAAACATAACAGCGTGCCTTGAGCCCCACGTGTGCAATCTGCAGTGCGCATTTCTCCAAGCACGTCTGCCGGCGCGGCATCGTCGGCAAGGGAGTGGGAGAAGAGCGCCGCGGCGCGGCGCGTGGCGGGACTACCGCAATTACATTTTTTCAAGGGGGCGCGCGCCGATGATCCAGGCGGCCGTGGCACAACACTAGCACCGATAGAAAACGATTCGTCGACGACGCAGTTATATCATGGGGTCCGGGATTGCGTGCCGGCGCGCAATCTCGGAGGTCATGGTGAAAGCGTCTCAATAGCAGCAACAAACGCTGCCCGCGCTAGCATCGGGGAGTCGCCCTAGACGCAGTTATGTCTCTCTCTAGCCTTATGCTTAGCTTCGTGTTAGCGTGTGACGGCTCGTTGTCGGAGTAGTGCGCTTCCACATGCACCAACGGTGTTTCGCAGCCGACTACTTCAAGTGCGATAGCACCGACCAATTAAACACAGTACGCGGTGCAGAAAGGCAATGATGTCGACGGACGAATGAGGTGCCTTGGTGGAGCGAGACAGAGGCCAGCGGGATGCCAAACGCCTGCGCGCGTTCGCGGCTGAAGCTCTGTCTCCCGTGTTGATGAAGCGCAGTGTGGTAGTGTATGCAGGAGCACAGGCGTAGGTTACCGCACCCCTCAGGAGCACACGCCGTGCCGTTTCCCTCCTTCACTGACGACGCTTTGAAGAAGTGCACAGTACCAGTGTTGATTGCGTGCTCGTTGATGTCATCTTTGCGCGCGATTCGTGATACGCTGTGTCCAGGTATAGGTTCAAAAGTTTAACTATTACAGCGGTTGAATCATGATCATGGGCGTTAGTCGTCGTGATGGGGATGTGCCACTAGGCGTCGACATGGGTGCATCCACGTCAAACGGTGCTATAGGTGTAAAACAGCAACAGACGTTGTACGAACGCTCATTATCGCTACACAATAAACACTACTTCTTTTAAGACACTTTCCACTTTCGTGTTATACCGATCCTATGACGGAGGGATCAGCCATGTTTTTTTTTTCTCGTTTTTCTTCTTTTCCTTTGTGGCATAAAGTTACATTCGTTCTTTTGAGTAAAATTTCTTCTCTTTTTTCTGCCTTGAGGCTCTGCCCTCCATGGAAACAACCATGACACTAAAACCTGCATAACAGGCAGGAGACGCAGAGGGGTTATTCGACGTTCCACAGTTTAAAAGAAAAAGAAATATCAAACAGCGTTGCCTTCTGCATTGTGGGCACTTGCAGCACATTGCTCAAACACAAACACGTAACAATTGTGACAGTTGTTAGTTCACGCTTGTCCTGTATATACCTATGCGTTCTTTTCGAGCGCCGTCCTTTGTGCAGCAGTGACGCGCTGCAAGTATCGATCTGCTTGTCCTTCTTCGTGTGAAAAACTAATTTCTTGCTATCGCATTCGTTGCTTCGCCCTAGTGGCGACACTGACTTTGTTTTTCTGGCAACAACATTGGCTACCTTATCTCTAACTGTAATGACACATTAGTTCAACTGCAACGGTGGTCGTACCGTTCAACTCAATGACGATTAATGAAAATAAAGCAAAGGTGGTTACATTTCGAGCCCAAAATAAGCCAATCCCTGCTCATGCAGACGTCATTTTCAATTCTCTTCCGGTTGATGTTGTTGACCACTTTTAAGCTTCTTGGCGTTGTATTTAGTGCGCACATGTCTTGGAAATCTCACGTGAATTTGGTACTAGCAAAACTAACTGGAATAACTGGAATAGTGGGTCGACTCAGATACATTCTCTCTCTCCAAAACTTTAAACATTAGTCTACAACTCTCCTTTTTATTCACATGTTAACTATATTGACAGCTTGTCTGGGGTACAACTACATTTTCTAATCTAGAAAAAAATTACGTTATGCAGAACGATATCTACGTAATGTTTGCAATGCTGAGTACAATGCCCGAACCACAGGTTTCTCCCATAAAACTCGTATTATAACAGCTATATAACAGCGATAATAGTATAACAACTATACTATTATCGGTTGAGTTGTAGATTTAAATATGAAGTGAGAAATAATATACATAATTTAGATACCCTAGCACATTTGGAAACAAATGAGCACTCCTATAAAACAAGACACGGAGAGCATTGGAATGTTGTCACACCCCATTTGAATACTGGCATAGAGCTTTTTTGTTATTCTTTACCATCATTGCTAAACCACTTTGAGTCAATTAATTTTGATTTGTTTGGTTTTTCCTTAGCAAAACTCAGATCGATATTTGTAGAAGAAAATTCCAGTCCTCCTGGCATTGTATTTTTTGTATTTATGTAAGCATTTTTTTTTCCAGGCTATTGTGCATTTTTTCTGCTTTTATGATATGTTTTCACTTGTGAATTGACTGTTTTTCTTTGCTGTTGGCCACATGCCATATATTACGTTGGGTTGCGGACTAGTCAAGCCGCCTCTAGGTAGCTTTTTCCCGTTCTCCTCCATCTGTATGATAAAAATAAAAAAATTGATTTGATTTGATATTTGCACCGGGTGACCCACAACCTGAAGAAGGTTGCAAACCGCCATGGAATTAGCATGGTGTTTTTCATTTTGCACATAAGAAGCTCTCGCGATTGTTCTCACGAATTTCGTGTGGCGAGGAGCGCACTAACTTTTGTGGCAAGAAGCATGCCAAGCCTGCAGTGCAGTGCGATGTGGGAGTGGTTTACGAGATTCCGCTTTCCTGCGACAAATCTTATGTGGGGCAGACAAGCCGCACCGTAAACGACCGCGCACGGGAACACCAGCTGTCTGTCAAAAATAATGAAATGGCTCATTTACCCGCTCACTGCGCAGCCTGTAGATGTGAGGCACGATTTCAGCAGATTAAGACACTGGGACGTAGCAAAAACAGGTGTGCTCGGGAAATGGTGACGCTTTTTTTTAAAATCAAAACTAAAGGTAATAGCTGAGTAAGTGAGGCCTCGATATCGCTTTACGGTGCAGAAATGTCTGTTTTGATGGCTAAGGTGCGTTAGCACTTGCTGTGTTTGTGCCCGTCTGTGCTATTCTGTGTGGGTGATCTTTTATGTGACGCTCTGTGGTCACGCTCTGCGGTTAATAAAACATTTGGTAGTTAGCGCTTGATCTGTTTGTGTGTCTTTTTTGCGGTGACCCTTTCAAGTTTCATGCAATTATTTTCCTGCATAGAATGAAGAAACTATCCCCTGAAGACGCCCTGATTATCTGGCATGCCCATGCAAAAGGCAAACCTCTCAATCCGGCACGCGTGGGCTTTATGAGAGAACTATTTAGACAATGGATTTCGTGTTTATGCAGGTTAATCGGAGGTTGGCTCACTCATGCGCTACCACTATCATAGATATGCCAGTCCTCAACCATTTAACGCGTTTCTTCATTCCTAGGACGGTACAAAGTCGCGCGTTCATCGAATTTTGGCGTGCACTTACTCTCGACAAAGTAAAGACGGAGTAGATGGTGAGCCTACAGTTAACGATCTCTTATGTTTAGGGTACCGTGTTCTCCCGAAAAAAACCCGATAAACAGTCGCCGGTAAAATTTTTGACAATTCGGATTTATGCAATAAGCTCCGATTTATAAAGGGCATTTTTAACGTTCAGAGGACATTTTCAAAGCTGACAATCATCACTCGAAAGGAGCGCACCTCCATCAGCGGCAGCAACCTCGTAAAGTATGCTTGCCTCTGTTACAACTAGTTTTAAGGTTGTAATACGAACAAACGTAGGTGTTTTGCATTCAAGTATTTGTGCTTGTATGTGTATGTGATTGCAAGTTCAAACCTTCCAGACACCTAAAATGCATTTGGTGCGCTCACATGTTTTCGTGTTCATATATCGTTTCATTTAAGATTTCGGAGTATTGAGAAAAATAATAATAATAGGCCCTTCATTTCGTCAAGAAGATGAGCGAGGCTGGGCGAAAAGCTGAGATGCACCTTGACTAGCTCCTGTCCCCATAAAAGTGCATTTTGGCGAGTTTATAGCAGTGCTCATCAGCAGCCTTATTAACAGGGTAACAGGGAAGTGAGAAATAATAAAAGGATGGAATTACCGGATTATCAGCAACAACGCAACGCATTTTCAATGGAAATAAAATCGATAAGAAGACATTGCGATTAGTTATATAAAGCAGTATTGTGAACTGCTGTTAAACTTCCCGTCAGATTATTCAAACATTGTAGAGAACGGTATATCCATGTCATGCTTCAAGTTTTCTCTCACTAAGTCATGCGAGCGTAAAATGAGCGCCGACTTTAACAGGGACTTTAAACACAGAATTTCGGAGCATTAGAGATTTACGAGAAATAACCCTCGATGAACGCCGAATTTTCTCGAAAAAAATGAACTGCTAAAGGCACCCTCCGAAAATCAAGAAAAATTAAACTCCGAAAACACGGAGCCCTACTGATGCATGTTCCTCGAAGGGTCGCTGTGTTCCATAACACAGCGACACGTCTGCCATACGTAGAAGCGGCAGCAGCTAAACGGCATCTTATACACCATAACCTGTACGGGAATCAGTAAATTTGTTGGTGCGTATCACGAAACAAATGTCAGTCCTTTTTTTGTCTATCAGCCGCTCATTCTTTCTCTGTGCAGCGGCACTTATATACCTTACTTAGCTTATTGGCAGCCGCAAAAACAACTTTAACGCCGTATCTATCCCAACTTTCTTTAGCCTGTGAGACGCGCAATGAATGTAACGACTTAGTATCGAAGCTTGGGCGTGTTGGTTAGACATCGTGTTGGTTAGACAGCGCAAAAGAAGACGGGGACAGCGCTGTGTGTGCGTCGCCCTTCCTTCTCCCCGTCTTCCTTAGCGCTGTGTTCCCTCCGAATGTAACCAATGCCGTGGACATGCTTTTTCCTATTGCTTTCTGCAGCCATGCGCGGATTTAACAAGCTGACTTGTTTAAGCGTTAAGCGACAGCGCTCACTGCCACGCGAAGGTAGCCTACACCCAAAAGACGCGTCACGTGTGCGTTAGAGTCGGCGCTCATTTTGCGCTCGCATGACTTAGTGAGAGAAAACTTAAAGCATGACATGGATATACCGTTCTTTGCAATCCTAGAATAATTTGACGGGAAGTTTAACAGCAATTCAGAATATCTAGGATAATATTGCCAGCAAACGTGGTTCTTCTGAAACGTTAAGAGAATGTCTAAAAATAGTATTCGATCATTCTGAGGCAATTATTTCGTGATATGGGGCCCTCCTCCGTTTAGTTCAAATTGTTCGCTCACCAATCTAACCACCGATTCAAAACCATCAGTGCTACAGAAAATCAAGCAATCGTCCGAGTACCCAACAACCTTAATGATGCATTTACCTAAAGCGTGCTCTAAAGGTATGTAGATCTTGCTAAGGTATAAATTACTAAGAATCGTAGAAACCTGACAACCAATGCTTACTCCTGACTTCTGCTTATAAATGCCTTTCTTCCTACCTACCCGCGTTAACTTTAAATACATGGAAATGATTTCTAGAAAAGCCTCCGTAGGCACGCCACACTTATTAGTGGAAACCGTTTCCTGCGCTTGTTCATTGATAGAATCTTTAACGGGTCTCTATTACTTTAGACATTTATTACCCCTTGCTGTGAGAAGGGTTATTAAAGGAGTGCTGACATGATTTTGGAACATCGCAAAAGGAACATTTTTCGTTTCCTTGGTGTGCAGTGCCAACGCTCTCCACACAACGGATTCACACAAAATGTATAAACTATTTTATTTTGATTTTAAAGTTTTCGTCCTTGAGCATCTGCAAGCCAGCTCCACTGCAATGGACATTATCACGACGAGTCAAGACAATTTCCGAGTTTGCGAGCCCTGCGTCCTGCATGCAGCCTAAATCGCCGAAATCACTGTCGGGCTCACTGGACGACAATTCACTCATCGTTGTTTACGTGCACCACGAGAAAACGGCAGATTTTCCTAAGTACATTGCCACTTACTGTCTTCCCGTGACGTCGCACTGCTCTGAAACGTCACTGAGAAGCCGCCCCCTCGATACCGAAACCGAAATCGCTGTTTTATGGTAGCGGTATTAAAAATCTATCCAATCTATTCCCAAGCACTACGACGCTCTTTATAGGTTTTTCGACACCAGTACTTTCACTTAGAGCAACAATCCGAAAACTTTTAAAATTCGTGTCAGTACTCCTTTAAAATGTGAGGACATTTTCTTGCCAACAACTTCGTGGTCTTGTTTGGATCAGTGATGTGTAGCGGGGTTTAAACAATATTTTCGTTCATGCGTGCACGCGCTCAAACTTCTTCATTTTTAATGGACGAGTAATGAGTAGCGAGATCTGAGAACTCTCTATAGCGCATAATTTCCTGCCCAGGAAAAGCTTCATTTACTTGACAATTGAATGAGTCGGCCATTCACCAAATTTCTTTCGCACATGTATCTTACCCGCAGACGACTTCTGAATACCTTAGCGGGCCAGTGGTAGTACTGAGATTTGTCTCACTTTTGTGGCACATACGTTCTTGGTACCTAGCCGCACGAGAAGCGTCGGCCGATCAGCGGGCACGTGGAGGGCCGCTAGCAAGAGGAACCCTTTACTAAGGTCTCTATCCTGCGAGGAAGATTGCTAATAACTGTAAAAATAAAAGTTCTTTTTTTTCTCTCTCTCTTTCTCACTTGATCCAGAAGACTTCGTCATCTTCATTGAAGCAGTGGTGCGTATGGGGGGTTTACACGATCTCTGCGGCACATAGTGTCTCGCCTACGGAATACTTCATTTTAATTGGACCAGTGGTGAATAACGGAGTTTGCCCAAATTCTGTGGCACATGCGTTCTTGCCCGTGTAAGGGATGTAGAATGATTGCGGATGGCTTAGAGGCGCTCCAACAGCCGTGTAAACAGGCATCCAGCACAAGTACCTGCTTCAACGAAATCCGAAAACTTGGCAGAAACAATGGTAGCGGGGTTTACCGGGGCGCAGCTAAGTAGCCACATGCTGGCCCTGGCGAGATCTTCAGGGAGTGGGGAAGCTTTCAATGAGGCCATGGGCTATGGGATGACATACCACGGTGAAGGTGCTGGACGTTCCTTCAAGACTCCGTAAGGTATTTTGTAGTGCCGATACAAACTGGCATTCATGATCGGTGGTTGCACTTAAGCGAACGGTGCAGCGGGGATCCCAGCCTGCCAACAATACGATGGCGATAACTTTATACGGATACCGCGCAGAGAAACACCTTTGGTCAACGGATCAATTGATAAAAAAGCAGCCGAAATATTACAGCGCAACAATACTTACTACACTAATGATTTAACAAGTTGCTCAGCCGCTGATTTACCTTACCAAGATTGGGAGGTGGTTCAAAATCCCTACGGCATTGATCGCTTCCCTATGTCTCTCAAAACCACTGACCAACACTCTATACCGCAAATGTTGAAGATTGGGCGAGTTGGTTCGTCGTATTCGAACTGGTATAGCGCTCAGTTGGACGTTAGCGCTCTGTCCCTCTTGTGTCGATCTGCTCGGCCGTTTCTTCTTTACCATAATGCGCTATACCAGTTCCTATGCCGCAAAACCCTGAAAGGAAAGCATATGCAGATGGCTTAAAAGCCTAGAGGCCTGTCTTTTAAAACTTTCAGCCACCCGATGGGGGGCACGACCTTCGCGCATATAATAATAAAACTGCAGAAGCCTGGCATCAGATTGATGAAAGCTTTAAAAGGCAGCCTCTAGGCTAACCGACGCGGGATACCCCCCAAAAAATATTGACCCCCACTTGTGAGAACATGCTTCAGAAGCTGCAAAGCAGTAACTCCAGGAGGACCTCATCCAATCACGACGATTCAAGAAAGCCTCCTGCCGTGATCCCGTACGTTCATGGACTAAGCCATTCCCTTGTGGCGATGTGCGACCTCGCAGACCGGCGAAGTCTCGGCCTTACCAGACAGAGAGCGATCCCCGACACGACCATTTTGATCTGAAGTATTTTAATGACTGATTAGAACGCCAGCGCGCGCATGTCCCCGGTAGCGGCACCTGCTTGCTTGCTTGCTTGAGGCTCTGTTCTGGCTCTTACCCACAAAGGGGCATTGGCCAAGAAGCCGGCGGTTAATGTAAATGAAAAAATTGGGGGACCCTTAATCTTCGCCTTTAAGAGTTGAACGCGATAGCGATATCATGTCCCGCGTGCCTACTTCAACCATGTAGTGCATACTTGCTATGCACCCACTACGTGGTGCTAAGGGAATACGCGCAGTAAGGTGTGTGCCGTTTGTAACGGGTGACTGGTTTTAAACTACGAAATAGTTAGGATAGTCACATATTCTGACGCCCGATGGCAATGTACGCTTGCACGACGCAATACTCCTGGGATATTACATGTTATATTGCGACGCCTATATAAAGGACGCTTGCGTTTGCGAAGCATAAGTTATTTTCACTGTATTTCCAAGCAGAGGAAGTTCTTTTCTCTGTATTTCCAAGCAGAGGCGTGGCTGTGTGGTAGGAACACCTGCTTGCCAGGCAGACGACCCGGGTTCGATCCTCACACGGACCCGGAAATTTTTACTATTTATTTTATTTGCATCTTTCTCGATTTTTCGGTCACGGACAAGATGATGATTTTTCGCTCATAACCAACGACGCCGACGCCGACACCGACGCCAACGCCGGAATTTCTGCGAAACGAGCTCTTTAACGCTATAGCGTTAAAATTAAGTGCTTTGCAGGGGAAAAAGAAAAGAGATTTCCTTGTTTTTTTATTAGAATGTGGTAACTTTCGATACGAAGAAAAATTAAGAAAAAAGAAAGAATAATAGGATTTTTGGAATGGCTTGAAATTATTCATAATACCTGATTCTTTAGAAGGTTAAATTAATGCTGCGTAATAATGAAATGGCGAACTTAAGCTTGATTTCGGAAGAGAGCTGATCAGTGACTTGGCAAAGCAATCGCCTTTTGTCATCCAGGACTTCGCATAGGGCTTCGCAGACGTTCCTGTCGCTAAATTCCAACAAAGCAGCCCCAAAGGACAGAATATTTGGATCACTAAGTGGTATTCCTAATTTTTTTTGAATAAAATTTCAAAGTAATTTTTCCTTTGATTTTTGAAACGGCGACATCTTAGTTGGAAATGGTCGATATTTTCAGGTTCGTTACAGCTAGAGCACAAAGGGGATGGAGCAAGACCAGACCTGTTTAAGTAGAAATTAAGCGGTGGTATAAGGCATCGTAATTTAGTTATGGAGACTTCCAATTTACGCGATGGACACCATTTATTATTCCATGTGAAGTGCAACTTCGATAATTCTGGATTCGGTAGAGTAATCTTTAATGAGTCCTCAAAAAAGAGAAAATTTCCTGAACCTTGCCGCTGTCACACAAGCTGTCAGAGGCATGACTGACAAAGTCGGACCATCAAGGGATGCTCGCGCGAGGGAGTCAGCCACCTGATTTATAAATATACCACGATGACCTGACGCCCATTTCAATCGCACTAGATGAATGTTTGCAGGGATTAATGATTTAAATCTAGTTAGTACTACTGATTCCGACGACGATGAGAGGGATGAACACAGGGATAACGAATCAGTTACTATCACAGCTGTCGAATGAATTGGTGGAAGTTTTCGAAGAGCTGGAATAATAGCCGTTAATTCCGCTTCAAATATGGGTGTATAATCTGGGAGGCGTAAGGAATATGACCAGGAAAACGACTGAGAAAAAATACCTACACCTGCTTTCTCTATTGTGCGAGAGGCGTGACACATACCTCGCACAGAACGGGATAGGCTCACTAGCTATAACGAAATAACAAAAGCATATCTTAACTCCAGAAGGACATTCCCACCGCCAAGTCCTAAACTAAACAGGAGGCAGGCCGTCGCCTGGAGGCAGCTCCAGAACACCTTTCCTAACCCGTTCCACCTAAAACGTATATACCCGGACAAACATCAGGACGACACGTGGAAATTGTGCCAGGAAGGACCAGCAACACTCAGACACATGTTGTGGGAGTGCAGTGTAATTATCCGAATGATGGCCGTCACTCCGGAGACCCTGTCGTCGAGGTGGGCCACCGGTCTGCGCAGCTCAGACCTCGGCATGCAAACGTGGGCAGTCCAGCAAGCCCGATTGGCGGCGTTGAGGCAAGGCCTTGGCGTTCCCCCGTGGGAGACCTAAGCCCGGGTCGCGTTAAAACTTGCCGGACGTCTAATAAAGTTGTATCCATCCATCCTGCTTTCTCATCACTCATAGATGCATCCGTTGCAATTACAGTATTAATTCCTAATTGGGACAGGTGCTCTTCTAATAAGCCAATGAAATGCTTACAGGGCAAAAGTTTAGCATTCGTTGGAAAGATGTCATCGAGTTCTATTTGCATATTGCCGATGGGTCTATCTGATGGAATGATCTCGAATGTATTAACATTTAAAGCATCTAGTAGGGTTTGAACGAACAGCAGTTGAGGTTTATGTACACGGAACCAATGCTCATTGAAAAAAAAACAAAAAAAACTGGATTCGGCAATAGATGCGAACTCCTGTTTTCTTAAAGTGAATTCATAAAATTTTAAATAAGTTTTAACTGTTAAAATACGGAATCTGCAGGCGAGAGTGGGTATTCGAGCTTCTTGATACAAAACGTTGTTAGCTGTAAATTTTGGCACACCTAGACAACTGCGAAGACCTTCCCGCTCTAAAAGAATCAAGGGGTTTGTCTTGTATGCAGGTCCACCAGAGAATAGTACACAACGAAATTCAAGAATCGGGCGAACATACACGCGGTAAATCATGATCAGCGTATCTCTGCGTAGACCGGAACGGAGCCGGCCAAGTCTACTTATCAGGAACTGTATAGAAGTGCGGTTAACTGGGGCTGGTTGGTACATGATTAAGACGGGAACAAACAGCGCTGGACACGGGACGGAGAAAGAATGACAGACGAAGGCGCTGAACTGACTTGTTAGGTTGTTAGTTCAGCGCCTTCATCTGTTATTCTTTCTCCGTCCCGTGTCCAGCGCTGTTTGTCCCCGTCTACTTATCATCCGAACAGCGCGTGTAGCCTTAATTTTTAAGATGCTCTTACGGCTGCTCAGTTTTTCATCATATGGTACACCCACATATTTAATAAAGTAAACTTGGGGAATTCTTTCTTGATGGTATTGAAGAGAAATATTAACTGCCACATCCAAAGGAAAAACTATTATGGAACTTTTAGTAACGTTTCAGTAACGTGTGATGATATGAATTCATCAAAACAGGTTTCCAATGTTGATGAATATGACTGTAAAGTTGAATGCAGTAAATGTATATCACTGTCAGACGCTAAAAACGCAATGTCATCTTGACGTTGTGAAGTTCAATACCACTTGTACCTTATCGCACAGTGGTATTGAACTTCACAAAATGTTAAATATAAATGGCGAGAGAACAGAGCCCTAGGGAACACCTCTCGTTTGGCTATACTTAGATGTAGAAACACCTCGTTGGGAGCAATAAAACTTTCTATCTTAAAAATTCATACATACAATTTGTTATATACTGCGGCAAATTTAAGTCTTTTAGGGCATTGATGAGAATAACATGTTCAACACTATCGCATGCCTTGGCTAAATCAAGGGTTACTGATGCCGCATATTGCCGTCTGTGCCGAGCAAGCGTAATACGAGCCTGCAACATCGACATGCGCACACCATACCGAGCAACCGGGTCTAAATCCAATCTGGCACGAGCTGGGTATTGCATTATCTGTTATAAGCTTCATAATTCTTGGTATAGCTGTTATTAAGCGCACTTCAACGAAGACAAACGAGAAAGGAACGCAAGACAAGCGCTTGTTTCGTTGAAGTGCGCTTAATAACAGCTATACCATGCATATCAACCAACTAGCCCAAATGTCGATTCTCTTGCAGTTCATAATTCTTATTTATAGTTGTAATAATACACAGTTGGGCTAGGCTATGTTGTCAGCCATGTTCTTTATTTCGAACACCCTCGTCTTCCCTCAGCCCTTGTCTAACCTCTTCACCACTTCCACGTACAATAGTATTCTTTCTATTAATTTAATTACATGTGACTTTAAAGCGATCGGTCTAATGTTGTCCACCTGCATTCCTACTGCCTGTTTTCTAAGAAGCAGAACAATTTTTGCTAGTCTCCAGGAGGAACCCAACTACTTCTAAGTTAGTGGTTGACGACGTTGAGAAGATCTTCTGGAGAGATGTCGAATAATATTTTTAACATTCCAGACGTAACGCCGTCTAGACCTGGAGCTGTGTTAGGGAGAAGACGAACGACGTGCGCAAGTTCTTCCATATTTACTTCAACAAAATCGTTCACGTATAAAGGTTTTACCAACTTTGTTTGTGGTTGTGATGTATCTTTTGGGTTGTGATGTGGTTGTGATGTATGAATTTGTGGTTGTCATGTATCTTGTGGTTGTGTGAATATCTTTTCCAAGCTTAATGGAATTTGAGCTAATATATCTTCAGATTCCTTTGGCGAAAGAATAACTGAATCAATGTTTAGGGGCGCTGCAATAGCCTTACGATTACGGAGAAAATTAAATATAGAGCTTTTTTATTACCACCCTGATAGAAAATTATAACGTTTTTCTTCATAATCGTCTTTCGCTAATGATACTGTTATTTTAAACATAGCTTTAGCATACAAATAATTGCTCCAATTAGTAGGGCTTTGGTTTATAAGGAGTTTTTTCCATGCACCTTTTGGGCGTCTATAATCTCTTGCACAATCCGAATTCCACCAGGCAGACATAGAATGCGCTTTTGTTGAAGATACAGTCAACTGTGATTTTTTTATTGTACGTTTTAAAACTGAGCAAATATTGATAGCTTTAATATTTCTTTCCATACTGGTCAAGGAAGACAAAGTTGACTGTAAATTCTTCTTAAATTCAGAGTAGTCTATAAAACTTTGCACCTGATAATCTGACGTCACTAATGGAATGTTAATTTCAAATACAAGCGGACGGTAACAACTGCTTCTAGCGGTATCAAGGACAGTCCAAGACGAGATAGAAACGTGCCTCCTGCAGTTGTTGTTGTTGATGTTTCCTTTGATATAGCTCATACCCACTGCGGGGGATCGGCGAAGAGATCACTATATGAAAAAATTAGACTTTTCGATTTTATGAATTTCGATATTGTGCTCACAAACAAAAGAACCCCGTATATAATCAGAAAGAGTGCAATAACTCTTTTTTACCCATTCAGATCAGACACTATATTTCTTTTGTATATAAATTAAAGTGAGAGTTCAAAATAAATCAGTAACTGAAATAACAAATGGAATAAAATAAAATAAACTTTTTTTTTTACTTCATTACTGCAATAATAACAGATACACAAGTAAGAATTTTAAATTCGCATTCGTAAGGTTTCATGAACGTAATTACAAACGGCATCAAAAACGTTCTTGTGGCTGAAGCCCAGATGCGAAGCACCAAAAGAAAGTATATTATCACTTGTGAAGTTCAGCCCCAGTTTAGCAAAAGGGACAAGAAGTGTTTTTCTTATTAATCTGTATCGGGGACATGACAAAAAATAGTGCTCGATTGATTACATTTCTAAGCAAAAGTTGCAGAGGGGTGATACCGCCAGACCAGCCCTGTATGAATATAAATTTAACGGAAGGACACGACATCTTAATCTATTTATTATGACTTCCAATTGTCTATTATTACACCACTGGCTTTTCCACGGAAATTTTAAATGACTGACTTCTGTCCATGACGTCTCGTCTTCTTCTATGCGACGCCGATGCGGCTGCCGCTACACCCTCACGAAGATCGCCGACTGACGGGGCCTGAGGGCAGTGTCTTCGGCTGCCAACAAGGCTTCAACGATGTGCACAGGGTGAACAGTGGCAAACAGGAAGAAACCTGTGAAAAGAGGCACCGTACGCAATACGCGCCATGCCAACAAGCTGTTGTGTATCGCCTTCCTTTGTCATGCGGCCGGGTTTACATCGGCCAAACTGGTCGATGCCTTAATGAGCGGACTACAGGACATGCTGCCTCATTGAATACAATAGCAACTTGGGGACACCTAGCAGCCCATTGCAGGAACTGCGCATGCCAGGCCTATCTCGTTCAAGTCGCTGTCATAGCGAAATGAGGCAGTAAGCTCAAACGGGAAATAAAAAAAAAAGCCAGAGAGATCGACAAAGAGAAGGCAGCACGCGCGTCAGTGCAGCGTCAGTCGTTTTGATAAAGAAACAGCTTTCTTATCTCTGTGGCATGTAAAAAAATTCGGCAGATCCCATGTACCGTGGGAATCGATGTTATGCGAAGCTTGTGGTGGGGTGGAGACTTTGTTGTAATTCTTTTATTGAGCGAAACGTTACGAAATGACAGATATATGCAAATGTGTTACGCACATACATATGTTGAACAGCCGCATACGTTTTATATGACCAGTTGCTTACAGTTGCGTAACGATGCCAACATCAACATGGGTGTTAATAACACCAGAAGCAGTAAAATGATATGTAGCGTTTTTGCTCGCCAGAATGGCTGCCCTGGACACTCCTACATAAGTCAACTTCAGCAGATGGCGCTTGACTACAGTTGAAGTTAACCCGATGTGAGGGCTGTATCATAGGAGTACATACGTAATGTTTATCGAATACATAGCTAGCACTGCAACCATAGTTGACGTTTCTTGAACATTAGGGTCTTCTTCAAAAGCAGTTCCGAGACCTGGCGTGGCTCTGTACTAGAATACCCGATTGCTACGCAAAATACTTGGGTTCGATTCCTGCTGGTACTCTGACAATTATTCTTTGAATTCGTCGCGCCAACGCTGCCCATGGCAGTTTTTAAATGCGAAGCATTTCTTTGCGTACTGCATGCACTTTGGCGTTTCTATCTATCTATCTATCTATCTATCTATCTATCTATCTATCTATCTATCTATCTATCTATCTATCTATCTATCTATCTATCTATCTATCTATCTATCTATCTATCTATCTATCTATCTATCTATCTATCTATCTATCTATCTATCTATCTATCTATCTATCTATCTATCTATCTATCTATCTATCTAGCCGCCTAAGTCTGGGGGTGCTCTCGTGATCGCCTCCTTAACTTGATCGCCTCCCTAATTTGATGGATATGTCTGCCTGGTCGTGATTTGAATAACGTGAAAATCCCGTCGTGTACGTCGTCAAACACATTTCTTCAGACACGCGTGGCTCATACCCGTATACAATGGGCCGCAGTAGGCGGATATGTGCCACAGGTATTTGACAATTTATATCTACCCAAGAACGGCGAGGACAGACATTGGTAATTTAAATGTGAGAGCGTTAAGAAAATTAGCGGTTGTTCCGAGTACGAATACAACCGATGAGCGAAGCTCCTTAGAAATGGGAAGCAAACGACTATGTACATTTTGAAACGGTTGGCGGCGTCGGCGCTTAGATTCGGCTGCTCTAGCACGTACGGTAGGATCCTGTCGGCGTAACCTTTGTAGCTCCGCTCGTCGTGCTTTAACCGCAGGACCCTGTTGCCGGACTCATCTTGCTGCCGCTGCTCTGGCTTTGCGTTCCGCATCCTTGCCAAGCTGCTTATCGTCTTCATCATATTCACGTTTACGTTTCTGAGGACGACTATCCATATTCTGTGAGGAGCCCTAAGTAATGTCAAGTGGGTCCTTATTTTTTTTTATATGTGTACAAACATGGTTTTTGGTAAATTTTATTGTGGTTTATAAACGCGAACTGTTTTTGCGCCGCGCACCTTGTTTTTTGCGCAACGCGCGCCGAACGCCGCCAGCGCCTTGCACCGCGTGCCGTTTCTTTTTTTCTTTTTTATTTTTTTGTTGTTGTTGCGCCGGCGCCGCGAGGGAAGAGCATCTACTGCTACCTTAGACAAAGCGCCCGTGCTGCGCTAGAATGATGGTTGTCATTTCACAATTCACGATGGTGAAAGTGAAGACGACCATTATAACCAGTTGTGCACAGAGCTTATTTCTATTAATTAACCTCGAATTGCTGGTGCGCTAGAGGCAAACCGCTCGGCGTTCGGTGCGCACGGCGTTTCATTAGGGAGTTTTCGAATAGCGTACGCAAAGCTTTGCGTTTGCGTTTGCCGCAACTGTGCATGCGTCATGCGCTAACCTCTTGCGGGCTCCCGTTAAGTGACGGAAATAGCGGGCGACCGCAAGGACCGCAAAGCTTTGCGTACGCTATTTGAAAACTCCCTATTGTCTTTTTTGAGCCGGCGACACATCCAGGGAGCTTCAACGGCGAACGGGTGCCGGCCTAAGGAGCTTCGCTCCTAAATAAGAAAAACGGACAACAGCAGCGTTGACCCGACGAATGCAAAGAGTAGAAATCAAACCCACGCAATCTGCGTAGCAATGAAGTATTCTACCACAGAGCCACGTCAGGTCTCGAAGCTGCTTTGGAAAAATACCGTATGCGGGCGTACTGTTGGTGAAACGTCAATTGTGTTGCAGTGCTGGTTACCTAATTTTCAAAACATTACATACGTACTTTCGAAGGTCGCGGGTTCGGATCCTGCCGGTGGCAAGTTATCTTTTCGTCCACTTTTATTTCTTTACATTTACATTACAATTACTTCTACTAACGTCCCCTATGGGAAACGTGCAGCACCTACAGGGGGGCGCAGCAGTGCACCGCACCTATTCGCCGTCAGCGCCGCGAGTGGCGACTTGCGGCCACTTCAGTGTCAACTGGCGTGCTACGAATCGTCGTCTCCCCGTCAGCTACGCCCGCGTTGTATGCAAGTGCGTGTGCGCGAAGGTGATAGGTTTGATAAAAGGGGTAGGCTTCCAGAACGTTATCAGTGCCTGATTCTTTTGGGACCCCAAACGAATACAAAGGACATAAATTTACAGAATCAATCATGTTTTCGATGTGACGTAGCACAGACGCGCGGCAGAGTGTTTTGAAAGGACGATTCGTGCGGCCGGCCAGCGTAAAGCTCGAAGCATAGACCGTCACCATCGATGTTTGTAAACATTATTTCTTGCCATTTTGCCTGGTTATTGTTGAGTAAACGAAGACATTTGTGTCTGACATGTGTAAGACAACCCCTTGCTATGCGCGCAAGTAATACGTACGGTCGCCGAACTGCCCGTGTTGCATTCAGTAATGCGTGGCATTTGCGCGAAGTTTTCTGTGCAGTAGTTCAGCTCCGTTTGTAGGCCTAGCTCGGGCTGCATGGGTCCTTGAGTAAATTTGTCACGTGCCAGCTTTGCACGCGATATCTCAGCTGTCACGTAGCGCAATAGAACGGCGTGGCCCGGGTTCGCTTGCACGCACACTGCTGTTAAGGGCCATGGCAGTACATGGGGAATAAATTTTGAAATTCTGGTGGTCTGCGACGCATTTTGCCTGGCGTGCGTTACTTCTTCCTTAATGTTACTGTTTTCGAACTGCGATACGGGGGAAAAAAGAGCAGCAGTGTACTAGGGAGAATTGCTGGATCTGTCGATTGCTTTTGGCCAACGAATTGTGGAATACAGACTCGAGATCACTTTTCCGGATGCCCCTCGGTTCCTCCAGCACGTTAAAAATATCAGTTGACAAGCGTGGAGAGTAAATTCACAGCGAACTAGCTACAGCATGTACTTCATAAACGTGCCCGCGGGATCACTTGCTTTACGTGGCGTCATAGGCGTGCGCATGAGGGAGGCGGCCGCCCCCTCTAGTCACTAAGGAGGGGGCGCAAAGTCTGCCTCATACATTGACTTAATAGGGAAGGGAGGCGCTGCGATGAGCCGTCTCCCCGTCTGAAGGGGAACCCTGCGCACGCCTACGCGTGGCGTCCACTAATCCAGTCTTCCCGCCGGTTTCTGAAGCACAGTCACGGCGGAAAACTGAAAAACTTTGTTCCAGGTGCGTAGTTCTTATAGTTATCGGCACATTTTACGACACAGCAATTGATAAGCGACATTGCGAAGCACCGCTAACAACCTGACACGCCTGCGCTTATGGGTCGGCTACTGCACGGAACACGCCAATTCCTTTCGTTCACTCCCGCACCGAGGCGCCACCGGCTCAGTGCACGTTCCCCATACCTTCCTTGGCATCATTGTCTGTTAGTTCTCATTAATGATGTGTTTAACAAAGCAAACGAGCCCTTAAGTTCACACTTCTTTCCTTTTTTATGATGATAATAATATATGGGGCTTAACGCCCCAAAACCAAGGTATTGTCACGCGGTCGTGACGTCGACGAAGGCAGCAGTCGGTAGGTCCAAAATGAAACTGTTTATTTGGCCGTACTTGTGGCCGGTAAACGAAAAGTCAGATTACAGCAATAAGCACTGGCACTGATAGCGGCGAACGGAGCGTCGGCCGTCGATCAACTGACAAGCGGTGAAGCGCGTCGACATTTATACATGTGCCGTAGAATATTCCAGCGTTATCACTGGTTGTCGCGCAAGCTCTAGAATAAGCTCGAGTGTTGGCGTCTTGCGCGCAATCTTAACAAAACGATCTACAATGATCACGGAGCTTCTCGAACATTGCGGCTCGGTTTGCGCTGAGCGTTGCTGACAGACTTTGTGGGCGAAAACTCAATACAGCAAAAGTGAAAATAAGAAACGCGCGTGGCAATATGATTATGAGAGACGCCGTAGTGGAGGGCTCCGGAAATTTTGACCAACTCGTGTTCTTTAACGTGCACTGACATCGCACAGTACACGGGCCTCTACCATTTCACCTCCACCGAAATGCGACCGCCGCGGCCGGGATCGAACCCGCGATCTTCGGGTCAGCAGCCGAGCACCTTAGACACTGTTCCACTGTGGCGGACGTACTTCTATGAAGAAGGAGTCATGTCGGGTTAACGTCAATCGTATACTTAAGCACCATCCACTGTAGTTGATTTACGTAGCACTACCCAGGGCTACCATTCTCGCAATCAAAAGCGCTACATATCAACTTACCCCTTCTGGTGTTGATAATACCCATGTTTCTGTTGGCATCATTGCGTAACTGTAAACATCTGGTATATGAAACATATCCGACTGTTAAACGTGTATCTGTGCGTATATTTATTCATATCTCTGGTGTCATTTCATAACGTTTTGCTTAATAAAAAAAATTACAACCTAGTCACCTTACTTCCGCAGGCTTCGCATAACATCGACTGCCATGGTATTTGGGATCTGCCGAATTTTTTTTGTTAACGCTCTCGCGTAAAAATTACCAATGCCTGTTCTCGCCGTTCCTGGGTAGCTATAAACTGTCATTCGCCTGTGGCGCATACCCGCATACCGTGGCTCATGGTATACGGGTATGTGCCACACGTGTCTGGAGGAAAAGGTTTGACGACGTACGCGACGGCATTGTCACGTTATTCATGTCATGAGGAGCGAGTCACATTCGTCAAACCATCTTACCCTCCCATACTAATTTTTGTCTACCCCAAGTTACAGGGGTGATCGCGAGAGCACTCAGACACAGGCTGCTAGATAGGTAGGTAGGTAGATAGATAGATAGATAGATAGATAGATAGATAGATAGATAGATAGATAGATAGATAGATAGATAGATAGATAGAAACGCTAAAAGTTCTTGCAGTACGCAAAAAAATGTTTCGAATTTAAAATACCAGTTCGTGGAAACAACGTAAGGCGCCAATCACTGTTACATACCTCTTGGTGACTGCATGTTTGGTTATTTAGTTAACCGTGCGTATAAAAATAAAACTTCAGCTTTTAATATAACGACGTCCGTGTATGTCTTTTTGTCCCTCTGTATAAAGTACCGCTGCTCAAACCATGTTAATAAATGGCGTCCTGTTATCGTAACGTTTACCACCTCTAAAACCAAAAAAAAACTTGTTTCTCTGCGCAGTGAATTCGAGCAAAAGAAGATTAGTACAAACGAGGAGTTTTCGGTTACTACGCGCACCGCACGAAGAAAATCGATAGCTTTCGGTAAGAGCCAAGCGCCTTCCGAACCACGTTACGACAAGTCAATCCTGAACGGAAAATAGCAGTTGTACAACGCCAGTACTGATCGAATTCGAGAAATCCAGAAACTTAGCGATAACATGGAGCGTTCATTCCCTCTCCCGTCACGTACTTCTAACTGGCGGCGCGAGAGGGGCAGTAGCTCATTATCTTTTTCTCGAGCTTCAAATTTTGCTCTCACACCAGGTGTGCCTCCCACAAAAACAATTCTTTATCGCCCGCGATTGACACACATTCTGAGAAAACGATTGCTCTTACGCAAACATGCTTCGCTGCGCATGTCATCGACGCTGCCATGCAATTTCGTGTTTATCGCTGTGATTGTACTTTACAAAGAGGAGGTGGTGTCCTTGTGGCAATTTCAAATGACAGTCCGTCTTCTATTTAATGTACCATCGACGACAGAGAGGATGTAAGGGCTTCAATAATTCTTGACCACAAAAAATTCGTCTTAGGCGTGCGCTATCGCCGACAGGTTGCGCGTCTTCGATATGTTCTTAAGCTTCACTACGGAGGGCGTTTGCAGGCGTTATAGCCCTCTTTCCGTGAAACAGATCTTGAATCGCGCGTTGGCGCGTTCAAAGATTGCTGAAGGCGGAATTGTTACGTCTTGCTGACGCGCGGCAATATATAAAAGCTCTGCGGAAGAAAACATGGCCTCCGAGATGGCGCAGCGGCGCGCAATCTTGGAGGCCATGAGAAAAGCTTCGATATTCAATTTATCGCCTCAAGGTGGCAGGGTAACCGGTCCACCTTATCTCATCCGTCTGCGAAAAAGCTCATGCGCATCGCGAAAGAAAAAACACGGGCACCCTGCTGCTCTCGTGATTCAAGAAACCAAGAATATGGCTGTTATGCCTTATATTGATAAGATATCGCATGGACTAAGAAATGTACGAATGAGTTGAGGGGTGAAGGTAGCTTTTTCCGCACCTAAGAAGATTGGGCGTATATGCTTCATAGTGCAGATAAGGCGCAGGCCTCTGTAGTGGTCGATTAGGGAAAACGGCCAAAGACATGTGCATATCTTTGTAAAATGCTGTGTAGGAGTCGTTTATAAGATTTATCTTTCCTCTCGTCACACGTAAATCGGCCAGACCTGTCAATCTTCATCTTATCAGATTTATAGCCCGCCCCGTATTTTCTACGAGATGGTCCATTGCGAGACCAATTTCCTGTGCATTACAGTGATCTCTTGGATCTACCAGGATCTCTTAGATCTACCAGGATTTAACCAAAAAGTGGGATTGGTGCAGTGCGTTATGCGGAACACTGCGTGTAAACTTGCCGAAACCGCACGCATTCGAAAATTCTCCACCGCCTAAAAAAGCTGAAGGGAAACTAAATTAATTTATCCCCCCCGAAATCGCGACATATTTAGAGAGTGCATACATATCTGCTCAGTCTTTATTTAATTTTGTGGAGTATCCAGTTGTGGGTTTCAGTACGCCTAGCCACCAGCCCCAATGGGCGACCTAAAGGTCCAAGTATTTTGCTGCTTTATTCCAATCGGACTTTCGAGCCATGGTACTCCGATTCATTCCAACGTGGTACTTTTGCATGAGTCATAAAGTGAGGAAATAAAGATGATGAGGAAGAACTCAGTCGATGACAATTTATGGCATTAGAATATTTGCCCAGGAACGCTTGCCCAAGCATTTTCCCCATTCAATGGAGAATCTGAGACGTACAGCAGATAACTATAACAGGGGTTGTGTTCTCGAGCACCTCATTACGGATTTTTGATCGCAAGCTTTCATCTTCCCCTTCCTGCCTTTTTTTTGCACATAACTTCGTATCGCAAGAGGAGAAGCGACAAATTCAGTTCTTTACAAATTCCAATGTGTTTGAGATGTTTCACGAACGGCATCAAAATGGTAAACATGTTTTATTGTTCATGAATCCCATTCTCTGTAACCTATGCTGGCTTCAATTATATGTCCGAGAATGCCCGCCCCAGGGCTTCCAGGTCTTCTCGAAAAAGTTTTAATAAATGAATAGCTATAAGTGCATATCTTTTAAACCTTATACAAAGCTTGTTTACCAGATGAAATCGCCGAGGCTAAATAATTTGATGACCCGTTCGATTGCTTTCTAGTCAAAAGGCCAAATGGCGTTAACGACCCACAGCGACTCAGTGAAGGAAAGATATCTCCACATCTCTACTGTTTCAAGACGCGCATGGCTAGTTAGTTGTATTCACTGGACGCAGCCTATTCTCCGTTATATCTTGTTGAGCTTTTCAATCGTGTGTCTTTGTAAAAGGTTTGTCGAAGAAAACATACGCTCGCTATATGAGTGTCTATACGAGCAGAATTAACTCCAAACAGAGATTAAGATAAATAGTATATATACAAACTTGTTTGCTTCATGAACACGTGCGAGGGGCCAGCGAGTGTTTGTTATATTATTGTGCCTCGCCCGTAGAATTTTACTTTTTTGTTAAGCAGTATGACTTTGGAGACGTTAATATTTTGAAGACGTGAGCGGGGCGTTTCCGCGGCGTGTCTTCATCGTCAGTTTTCCGAAAATGTTGAAGGTTGTTTCATTGACTTCGGGAAACTCTCGCTCCAACGCCAGAGCACTGGCCTTGCCTGCTGGTGCGTTGTCTTATCGCTGCCGGCTGTAATAAAGCGTAGTAAGGAACCACTGTGTCGCCGGAAGGCGACAGCGCGCTGCCGATGCGAGGTTCACTGGCACCACGTAGAAAGAGGAACGCTGTAGTTGCGCCTCTACTGAAATCCTCTGGCACTTGTTATGGCACCCATTCGAATGCCCGATGGCACCATTGACAAAGTAGCAGGGCTGAAAAGGCGCCGAAGTTCTTTTTTTTTTGGCAATGTAATAGTGATTTTTATGTATTGCGCAGGCTGCAACTTTAATGCTGATTTGTGATGTGTTTATAGACTACGCTGTTCACAGAATATGGCAAAGTACAAACGGCAATTTATTCTAATGCATACTACAAAACGACGACGTAACCGTGTAACGAAGACTCGCGTGATCTTTCCTTAATGGAGAGAACAATGCATAGCGAAGCGCGATACTGAATGGGAAAACTGAATAATTCTTGACCGCTCCACTATTTTGTCTCAGTACTAATTCACAAGGATAAGAAGAAAACAAACACGGTGGTACGATGACATGGAAATGCGCTGCGCAGCATGTTCTGACAGATGTGCGATAGCTGGCCACTTTTATTTCGCGAAATCCTGGTCCGCATTGAGATCTAGCTACAATTATGTACGTAATCCACAGTAAATCAGTGCATTTTTTCAGCTTTATCATTGCTGTGGTTTAGAAAACCACGAAGCAGCGCGATTCCCGAGCATCGAGCGCCCCTTCGATTTATTTTGCATATAACCGCTCGTGTCCTGTGATGCCACTCCGGTTTTTCGATGAATGAATGTGGTGACGGCACAGACTGTCTGCTTCTGTCATGTCATTCACTATGAATCAAACAGCGGCTGCGTTATTTAGGATGGCGTGGTGTAGCTCGTTCACGTGGTACCTTGAAAGTTGTCCCGGGCGGACTTCAAGGAGGAAAGGAATTATAAACTCACCGTTCATGCCAAACGGGACGCTTTGTCACTCGCAAAAACAAATTTCTTGAAGCTGTAACATGGTCAAAGAACTGTGTTACCTCTCGGCAATTCGAAGGGCTTTTAAAATTCAACGACGGCTTCGAATTCTTGAGTTTCTTAGGAGATATTGCAGCCATGTTTTCAACACGTCTGCGGTTCAGTCCGTACCGATACAACATAGCAGTACCCGTTTTTTTTCGTATTTTTTTCTTTTCTTTACTATTCAAACACCTCCCCCCGTCATTGTGCTTGTCCAGTCCGCACCGGAAAAAGCCTGATGTCACCTGAGTTTCTCAGTCTCAAGTTCTTCGTACCTAAGGTTTCGCGCTTTTTAAGACCCCAATGAATACAGGCAGAGTACAAAACGAAGCAACTAGCTCGGCAAAACAGGCTTGGGGCATGCGAAACAAATATCTCTATTCTTGTACGACAAAGGCGATTTCGACTGTTTTTTTGCACATGTAAATGGCAATGGATGTATATGCCCGTACATGGTTGTTTTTCAAGCGATAATTGCAGTAACTAATTTAGTTTGCTAAAGCATTTCGCTAAAACCGACCTTACGCACAGCGGTCGAGCACAAAAGAAAGCTTAGCCGAGAGTCATGGCAAGGCTGGGAGGTAGGAGAGCAAGATGAAAAGAGAAGATCCTTTGCCACCGCCCCTTCCCGTTGATTGCGAGAGGGAATAACAGGTGCATAGATGTATACAGCTACTCTTCTTGGACGCTCACAGCTCTGTGTGAAATATTGCATCCTGTTTTCTCTGTTGCAATAGGTAGCTAACGGCCCACTTATCACGGTTGCTGTGAAGCTCGTTTGCTTGATTGCATGACAGTTCATTATTTGGAGATGGTTTTGCAGCGCTCAGTCGCATTTTCGGTTTCAGAGAGCGCCGAGTGAGGCACGACGCAGAGGGGTTTTCGTGTAAACGTAGCTGGCTACGATGATGCATAAAACCGCGTGCGCACGTGCACCGTCTTGTTAACTGATTTCAACAAAGGTCTCCTGGGTACTCCTATATTTGCCTCTGAGGCGTTGTAAATATTGTCGCGCGCGTTTCTTATTTCACTTGTACTGTATTCGGTTTACGCCCAGAAAGACTGTGAACAAACCGCGCCTGCAGTGTTCGAGAAGGTTCGCGATTGTAGTAGATGATTTTGTTAAAATTGCGCGCAAGACGCGAACACCCAAGATTATTCGAGAGCTTGCGCGGCGACCAGAGATAAGGCTAGAATGTTCGACGCGTGAGCTATAAAAGCCGTCGCGTTCCAACGATGTTCAGTTGATCGACGGCCGACGCTCTTTTCACCGCTATCAGTGCCAGCGTGTATTGCTGTAACCTTACTTTCCGTTTACCGGCCACAAGTTCGGCCTAATAAACAGTTTCATCTTGGCCACGTCGCCTGCTGCCTTCGTCGACGTCACGACCACGTGACAATATCAGCGACCCCCCCCCCCCCCCCCCCCTCAAAAAAAGAAAGAAAAAAAACACCCCTATTGCAAAACCCAGCGCCGCTGGGTACCAGCGTCCAGTGCCATGCCGGATTATGGGCCCAGTGTCGCGCTGGATACTGGGACGCTGGAGCGGCATTTTACTGGGAGGCGCTGGTACTCCCGCGCAATACGGCTCTACAGCGTTGAAATAGCGGTGCCTATGTGCCATAAATAAATATATTAGTGAAAGAAGTGATAGAGAACGCATTTACGCAATAAAAAAAAAAAGAAAAAAAGCCATATGAAAAAAAAAGTATCCGTCAGGAGGATTCGAACTTACCACCTCTTGATTCCGAACTGCGTGTTCTACCCACTACGCCACGCCAGAACATGCTTACGTTTGCGTCAAACAACTATTTAACCAACAAAGACACGGAGCGGCTTCATGTTTACATGTCGCACAGTCACGATAGACGCGATCTTCCTTTCCAAATAACAACTACGTCTTTATTAGACACAAACGAACGGCGGCCGGTACCGAATGACATGCCGATAATGGCAAGAGCGCTAAGTTTCTTTAAGAATTCACATGTTAACTACGAAAAATATGAAATACACCTAGAGCAGGCACTGTTTGCTGGCTGTTACTGCCGATTTTTTAATAGCCGTTTCTCGCTCTTGCTACTGGTCAACATTTACAGAGGTTTTATGATGAGTAGTTCGATAAACAGGTGCGTACATGATTGAGTATTGAGTAGTGTTATCGCGCAAGCGACGATACGCCAATACAGCGGGCGTGCAAGTGTACAGATTTGCAGTTCTATCGATACCTATAACTAAGAAACCGCTCAACTAAATACAAATACAATGCGCTAAAGGAATATGCCACTATGTTAGTTCACTAAGGCGTACCAAATTACCGACTGACAATTATGCGTTCTTACATAAGAGTCACGAGAATTACCGGTAGCGCGGCCGGCAGCTTTCGGTTTCAGCTTGTGTGCGTTGCTGAAAGCGCGTCGCTTCCATGGTCATCGCTCCTTGTGCGGACACCGTACACAAAAAAAATGGTTGAATTAGGTTAACGAATGTCCAAACTGTACTTTACAGTCATCCTTACGCTTTAGAATTGCGTGTACTTAAAGCGTGAAGCGCCGGTAACATGTAGACGGACACGGCCGGCACACTAGGCCTAACGCTCGCTGGGAGTCTCGCTGGGTAGGACCGGTCTCGGCGCAGCTGAGTTGCGATGGTTGAAGTTTCTGCATACAAGCTTCGGGACCTTTCTAATGGTTAACTAAAGTTCAGCTGAAGTAAGTGGAAGGGCAAACAGTGCCAGAGATGCGTTTCCGGTGTGGTGATATCGAACGGCGGCTGTTTTTCTGGCCTCCGTTGGGTAGGGTTGCGAAGCCACAGCTCAACTGCTTCTGGCCAACTGTGCGGCGATGTAACGATTTGCTGTTTCTGGTAGGACCGGCGCCTCCAGACTTATAAACACTGCAAAATGTAATCATTACAACAACCCATCCCTGATGCCAGACTGGTATATACGCGGCGCATGCACAAAACGTGCATTCATCGCTGCTGCGTTCTCCGCAAGAATTAACGCCGTTATTGAATCTGCGTGAATAAGAAGAAAAAAAAGCCAGCTAACAAGCAAAATAATCAGCGTTGGCTCCTTTGTGTTATTAACGCAATTTTTTCTGCATTCCAAAGGGAAAAATAAAAATGACGGTGATTTCGCATGTATCACATAATGTCTTGCGCTTATCATTCTCTTTCTCTGCCAAGCTAGAAGTTGTGAAAATGTTTGGGACCTGCTAGCAGGCCCCTGGCCAGTGGGGGGGGGGGGGGGAGGGGGGGGTGCTAGGGGCCCGGGCCTCCCCTCGAAATTCGTATGGAAGGGGGGCGTTTACCGAGGGAAAACAATAAAAATCGGTATTTTTCAAGGCTTCCAACAAGTGCCCCCCCCCTCCCCCCCAAAAAAATTTTTGGCTACGGGCCTGCCTGTTAGGGTAGCATCCATTGGTACCATCGAATCAAACATTCTATATTCAAAGATACCGAAACATTCCGCCGCATACACTACAGAAACTTGCATGCCGCACTGGAAGAAACAGTGCAGGCTCCAGTGTGCACCAGCGCACTCCAGTGAAAATTCCAGCGTTTCCAGCGCTTCCCAGTACGCGCCAGCGTCACAGCGGCCAAGCCAACGCCCCTACCAGTGCGACCCAGCTCTGTCCCAGTGCGCTCACCGAAGTGCCAGTGAATTCCAGCGTGTACCAGTGTTCCCAGTGCGATCCAGCGCCAAAAAACGTACTGGTATCACGCTGGGGGCGCTGGTTTTTGCAATAGGGACAGCATATCCACGGAGTGAATGATGATGAGTGGGTGAAGCTGCGAGGGTCATCGATAAACCGTGAATCTTCCGTGAATTCTGCCCGGTACATCATCACCAACGTGAGATCGGGCGCGTTTATACTAAAGGGTCGATGAGAGTTATGGTGACTGAAGCAATCATGGTTACACCGTGAAATCTTCAGTGGTTTCGCCCAGCAGTAATCAAAGCGATAGTGTGTGTGAAATTTTATTCAAACTTGAACGACCGGTTGTCGTCCATGGTCCGCCAAGCAGCACGATCCGGCAAGCGCACTCGTACTGCTCGTACGGCGGTCCGCGCAATCGGAGAGCAGCTGCACCGCCAACGCCATCTAGCGTACCTTCACCCAACCGCCATATTGTACGCATGTCTATAGGACAGCGCCCTCTCAGAAACGAGACGAGAACTGGAGATGACGACACCATACCCACGGAGTGAATGATGATGAGTGGGCGAAGCTTCGGAGGTGCGTCGGTAAACCGGTAATTTTCCGCGAATTCTGCGCGGTACATCATCAACGACGTGAGATCGGGCGCATTTATACTAAAGGGTCGATGAGAGTCATGGCGACTCGCAGGTCACTTTAATTTTACATGTACGTTGTGAATTTTTTTTATTGTTTAATCACGCACAGGAGACATCTCACACAGGCACTACCTTGGAGGTCGAAATCCAGCACCTACTGGCTACTCAGATTGCATGGACAACCGAGGACCGCCGAGGTTATGTTATAAGGAGCTTCGCCCCTAAATATATTCATCATATACAAGTACTAAACGAGAGGTGGCTACATACAACGGGGACGCACGACCCACGGCTTAAAGAGCTTCGCCCCTAAAACACACTGCCGAGAACTCCTCTGCAACACTGTCGCCTCTTTTCGTGGAAAAAGGTTGGTAGCAGAGAGCGCTATCAGGGATCGGGGCAGTCAACATAAACACGTGACGCACCGGGTGGTTTGTTGTTTACACGAAAACCGAACGCGTGTTTCGCATGAAGGGGCGCGACACGCTCTTTAAAAGTGATTTTAAACATGTCCTAGGCCAGGCGTCGGCAACCTTTTGAAGCGGAGCGCCAAGTTGTCTGAAGCGGACACGGCGGGGGGCTGCACAGATAGTCAGGGGGGGGGAATGTTTTTGTAGGCAAAGCGTAAAAATTCGGCGAATTGACACTAAGGTGTAAAACTGCATTATAAATCATGCATGTTTTCAGCACGCATGTCACCAAGTTGCAATCGGGCATAGGTGCCGAGGGCCACAAATACTGCCACGCGGGTGGCAGGTTGCCGACCCCTGTGCTATATTATCCGTTGATATTTCGTAAATTCCCACACAAATCTATCCCACAAGGGATCTCGCCTTCTGAATATTGTGTCAGTACTTCTTCAAAAACAAAAAAGAAAGCGGGGTGAAGGGGGGAGTATGCGCTGGTATGAGGATAGCGAGTGGTATCACAAACAGACGAGACTCGAGCACCTGTGTCACACCCCAAAAAGAAATATTCCTGTTCTTTCTGGGGGTCTAGTACGACCACGCTGAAGCGGCACCCGCGCCCCACCTTTTAACGCAGTCTCCTTGTATTTGACTTCAATTTTACTCGTTTGGATTCATTGACAGCAGAAAATTGCCACCTCCTTTTACATGGTTCCTACCAAGCTTCGAGCACACCTTTGGACGCACTGGCCGGCTCCCATCGGTGCGCACCTATGCACGTTCCTTTTTGCCTTGTGACTGTGCCCACTGCGGTACACGAGCGACTGTCCACCATTATCCACGAGATCAAGTGGTCAGTGCCCGCGAATGACTGGTTCTTAGCCGGCTTCGAAGAATATCTCGCCAGAAACAACCACACCGACCACCCGTGTACTTCAATTGAAGTGCACGTTGAAGAACCCTGCGTGGTCGAAGAATCCGGAGCCCTCTGATATACGGCGTCTCTCACAACCATATCTTGGCTTTGGGATGTAAAGCACCAACCGTTATTGTCTGCCATCACTTTGTGAAAGCGCGACATAGACTAACATAGCATTTCTATAGTTCGAAACACTAATCTAACAATTCTTAGCGTTTAAAGTCTAAAAACAACGATGTGATTATGATCTGTTATGCAGGCGTTACTGAAAAAAGTAACTAGATACGTTACTCGCTGCACCATAAAAAAGGAATGCGTTACCGCACGTTACCTACAAAAAAATATAACGCCATACCGTTGGCGTTACCGAAAAAAAAGTAACAGAGGTTTTAGTAAAACTTGTTGGGCTAGTTGGTGCATGTTACAAGAAAATTCGACGACGCAAACCAACGAGAAGAAAAGGCGAAAGGAAAGAGCGTCAACTCGCAACTAATTTTATTCTTGCAAATCCAGCGCAATATATACACCATGCCACGCATGCGCAAACACACCCTGCTTTACACCAACAATCAGCCACTTTCAATGCACGTGCTATGTCAGAAACCTGTCGAAAAAATCAAATTCAGCTGAACGCAGTAACACCGAGGTATCGCTAATACAGATATCTTTTTTCTTTCGAATAAGGTATGCTTCTAGCATCTCTCGCTCAATCACCCTTTTGCTCTTCCCTAGAATGGTGATATTGTCAAATCTTGCCTCACATCCACACGCGCTGTAGTGCACGGGCAAATGTGCCAAAAGATTATTCTTGATCGACAGATCATGCTCCCTCGCTCGATCGTTTACGCATCGGCCGGTCTGGCCGATGTAAACCCTTCCACAGGAGAGCGGAATTTCATAGACCACTCCCGTCGCACAGGTGACGTAGGGCCTCGCATGCTTCTTACCGCAGGAGGCAGGCACGGGTCCTATGCCCTATGATGCCCTATGATGCCCTATGATGCTGCCCAATCAAAAGTGGTTAAGAGAAGTATTGCTTTTATGTGCTTGGAAGGTGCTTTGGCCAAGTCTTGCCCCCCACAGATTGCAGGAGAGTTTTGACAACCAGGTCAGCAGGCTATACTCAGCTGGGTATCCTCGCTCGGTCGTTGCAGCAGTGGCTGAATCCCTCCTTCAGAAGTTTAAAGGGCAAAAGAAGGAGTGTCAGCGGTTAGAAAAAAGACCAGTTGTTGTCCCGTATGCCCATAAGGTTGCACACAACCTTAAAAAGGTGGCCAATAGGTACAAAGTACCTGTGGTGTTTTTTGTGCGCCGAGGAAGCTGTCGGGCTTGTGCCCACAGATTTCAAGAGGACCCGTGCCTGACCCCTGCGGTAAGAAGCATGCGAGGCCCTACGTCACCTGTGCGACGGGAGTGGTCTATGAAATTCCGCTCTCCTGTGGAAGGGTTTACATCGGCCAGACCGGCCGATGCGTAAACGATCGAGCGAGGGAGCATGATCTGTCGATCAAGAATAATCTTTTGGCACATTTGCCCGTGCACTACAGCGCGTGTGGATGTGAGGCAAGATTTGACAATATCACCATTCTAGGGAAGAGCAAAAGGGTGATTGAGCGAGAGATGCTAGAAGCATACCTTATTCGAAAGAAAAAAGATATCTGTATTAGCGATACCTCGGTGTTACTGCGTTCAGCTGAATTTGATTTTTTCGACAGGTTTCTGACATAGCACGTGCATTGAAAGTGGCTGATTGTTGGTGTAAAGCAGGGTGTGTTTGCGCATGTGTGGCATGGTGTATATATTGCGCTGGATTTGCAAGAATAAAATTAGTTGCGAGTTGACGCTCTTTCCTTCCGCCTTTTCTTCTCGTTGGTTTGCGTCGTCGAATTTTCTTGTAACAGAGGTTACCGGTGCCGTTACTCAGCTATTACAAATTTTATTCAATGTGTGATAGCTGCAGGCACCCGTTACTCAGCTATTACAAATTTTATTCAATGTGTGATAGCTGCAGGCACCCAAAATAACAGTTTAAGTCTCAAATTTATGTTTCAC
>JALIZH010015950.1:0-38604 GCA_030522465.1 Rhipicephalus appendiculatus | reverse complement strand
TGTCCTTGATCTTGAAGCTGTGGAAAACCACGTAAGGTGCAGAACGCTTTAGAAGGGTGGCGGGGAAGGATCAATAAATCGACTTCGAAGAAAAAAGAAGATGGTTTTCACCTTCGAGTTGTCTTAAAGGAATGCACAATTGCGAAATAGTCTTCCATGTCGCTTTTCTATTTGCTATGACTGTATCTCGCACCAACCCCGAACAATTTGTTATGTCACTTTCTGTATTAATCATGGCCTATTGCAACTGCGCACCTCCTTGGACCTAAGGGTCTGCAGTATGTAATAAATAAATAAATAAATAAATAGGGATGCTGTGAGTTCTTTTTTTCTCTGCGTTGTTCGGTACAGACCTCATATACCAACACTAACAAAATGAACATCATGCTGAAGTAACCAGGTAACTACAAGGAAGTGGGTAGATAAGTCGCCCGACTATGTTTTGATGTTCGTTAACCCAGATCATTTTAAAGGGCAACTGTCAAGCGATTAACGGATGTGGAATATTTTTTTGAGTCATGCAAGTGAGAAACATAAGCAGACCTAATGGACAATTTGTAATATGCGCTGTATTCGGGTTTGTCAATACGAAAGCCTTAGATGCCTAATAAAACTCGAAAATTGACCGGCGTCCCACGATGGCGGGGTCAATACGAGTAATGCGAAAAATCGTCGTCACGTGGTGAAGTGACGTCACATTGTGATGACGTGACGTCGATGGCGTCACGTCATCATGATGTGTCCAGTGGCAGACGTAACAACTTGGCCGCAATTCGTCAAACAGCCAATGAGCGCGCATCGAAAGCCGTATTCCGGTGATATGTCCAGTGGCAATCGTCTCAGAATATGGCCCCCAGGTACTTGTCTGACGAAGTGTGCTCGTGGTGTGGCATGTATTACCCTCCATCACCCACAGAGCTAGCTCCGATTTCTGTATCTTCGCCTTTTATATGCAGCAGAAATGTGAATGCTAACGCACTGCGTGTTCTGCTATTTCTAGTGCATCTTTTTACCCCGGTTTTAGAGTGCATGGGCCGAACATGACGAAACACTGCTATTATGACAATCAGCGCGACGTTTATCCAGCAGACTTTGTGCACATTATCCAGCACGTGACGTATTGTGACGTTTATCCAGCAGGCCAGTGCGCGTTAAAGAACACCAGGTGGTCAGGATTTCCGGAGCCCTTTATTACGGCGTCCCTCATAATCATATCATGGTTTTGGGACGTAAAGCTGCAGATATTATTATTATTATTATTATTATTATTATTATTATTATTATTATTATTATTATTATTATTATTATTATTATTATTATTATTATTATTATTATCTGTGGCAGGTTCTTTGAACTATATTTTTTTTCGTTCTTGCTATTCATTGTCACGGGTATTACTGTTATTTTCTACGCTTCACATTGCCAGCGTCGGAATTTCGCTGAAACAGTACAAAAAAGAAACCTCATGTACGGGGCACTCTCTGCTCTCTTTTACAGCTGATTATTTTCTATCGCCCACAACTCCCCCCCCCCCCCCCCCCTCCCAACGTTTACGCAATTTCTTTCACTTACCTCATTTCTTCGATTCTAACGCTTCTTCAGCTTCAATGCGTATCTAATTTCTTGCGGCTGTTAGCGTAGAAAATATTGTTATATCATAGTATAAAAGGTCTCCCTATTTCTTTTTTTTTAATACGAGATATGTAGCCCATACAGCCGGCCGTTTTCTCTTCGTCCATTAATCCGCGTGGTTGACCGTCCGAAAGAAGCACCGCCGGATTAAGAAACACACCGTGAGAGAGGACTTTAGATTAATCTTTGATTAGCCAAAGAGAGTGAAAATGCGCCCAGAATCCAAGAGCACGGGCGTTTTCGCATCTCGCTCTATCATTAAAAATTCAGCAGCACCTACATCGGAAGTCGAACACGTCACCTTTCGTTCACCAGCACTTATGTCCTCTCCAAGTGCTGCGTTCCATGTGTCTCTCAGTTATGATAAATTTATTTCAAATTGAAGATCACTTTCCAATGACGTTTTGATGACGACGAACTTCATGGAAACGTTTTAGAAAAGCTTTGGTGACAGGTTTCAAAAGTGAATTCGGATTTTACACGATTTCATAAAAATCTTAATTTTTTAAGCAAGTCATGAGTTTAATAACCATTTCCGCAGTTTGAAAAAAAGAAGAGTGAACAAAATTTACCGGAAATTTTTTGGGCTTAATTTGTAGAGGTTCTTTGTTTGAATAAAACGGCACAATTATTTCAGTTCAGTGGAATTCCATTACCTCCCTAATTGGGTACAAAAGATAGCTGGAAGATGGATTCACCATGTGGTAATACAATGAAAGATGGCGATACGATGAAAGCAGACACACATATGGCACAACGTGGTCAAGTGTGGAGATTTAGCGTCGAGATGCAGAACTACAACGAGTATACAGTCGCCGCTGGGTCCATGCGAGAGCAAATTTTGTTGATGACGAGTATAATCGTCATCGGTCATTTTGTTACAAATTCTCATAACGATCATACTTCTCATTAGGAGGGAAATGGCTAATAGGGCAGAGAATAGACTGTTTAGTGAGCATCGCAAAGATTATGAGACTTAATACGCTGCCCTTGTTGCATGTTCCCAAAAGTCAGTTTTAAATATCATCAAGAAAGTAGATGGCAAAGGCTACGATAATATTTACAAAGGGAGATTCTAGTGTTCCACCAGGTGTATACATTTTTCGATGAGTAGGCAAAAGGTGCATTTCCCGTCTATACTTGTCTGTGGCGAAAAATACATGCCATGAAAAGTGCACAGAGAAAGTTTCGCAGTACACTGTCTGTCTCTCATCTGAATCCAGTTTTCGCGATACGTATTTCCCGCCAGATAGATGGATACAAAGTTAATAAAAGCGTCAAGTTGCTGCAGAAGAAGTTCTTTTATAAACTATGTAGTTGATGGTCAACAGCGCTATATTGAAAGCGCGAGCTGCGTTTCATTATCGGAAATGAACGCACAGCTTTAGCAGCAGATTGCCTTAAAAGCTCTTTTTACTACAATTGTCACAAAACACTTCGGAACATTTTAAGACAAAGCGATGTATGGACGGCTCTTGCGTCATCCGCTTAAACCAAACTACCGATACGTGGAACAAAATTTTCAGCATTTTAGAGATTTATTTAATAAACAGAGACTATACACGCTGTCACTTTTCATTAGGTTACATTAAACATATCAGCCAAAAATTTTGACAAGCACAGGGACGAAAATTTCAGTGGAACTTGTTCCGTAGAACATATCGTGCAAGAATTCTGCAGAACACCGTCTGTGGAACATATGGCACGAGATTTCTCTGGGACCCGCCACAATGCTGGAGTGATTTTGGTGCTCATCTGCTGACCCAAAGGTCACGGGATCGAATCCCGGCCGCGGAGGCCGCATTTCGATAGAAAGGCGAAGGGCTAGAGGCCCGTGTACTTAGATGTACGCGCACGTTAAAGAACACCAGGTCGTCAAAATTTTCTGATCTATGCGGCGTCCGTCATAATCATATCGTGCTTTTTTTCTGAGGTGCCTACGTCGCAGAAATTCCGTAGACTCTATCGTATTTTCGACGAAAAATCCATAGATCCCAAATGGCGAATTCTGTGAAACGCATTTGCGGAACATATACTAAACAATTCTGTGGGAGATATCGAGCGAAATATTCTGTGGCACGCGTTCTGTCAAATGTGGGGCAAAAAAAAAAGAAAGAAACTGTTAAACGTATTTAAAGCATACTGGAACGGGCCCTAAATGGTGTCCAGTTTCATTTTCTAACGCAATTCTACCACGCAATTTACTCTTTAGTGAACTTACTTTCACCGTAATCGTGCATTGCAACTGAACGTATTCGGTATATAATGCCAAAGTTAACGATAGCTTTCGGGGAAGCCAACCTGTGCTCTGAATCTTCACAAAACTTCGATTCACCTTCTTTTAGCTTTTTTTTTAGCTTATACAGCAATTTCAAATTGGAATAAGGTCTTCCGGTAGAGAGGAAACGGCGTCAAATGTGTAGCTGGGAAAAATAAAGCCACTGAACAGACTGTTGGTTCAGCCTTCGGGCTTGGAACTTAAGCCTTAGTATAACTTTTCACATCGCAGCGCGAAATGAACAGTCTAGCGAAGCTCGAAAAGAGACCACAGAGTTCAAATGTCAAAAACGAAGTTTTTGACATTTGAGCTCTAACTGGGCCATGTTACGGGCTGTATGCGTTGGATCACGATTGATTGCGTAGTAGCTTTACTGGGAACTTATTTGCTTTTGAATGGTGCTAGTGAGCGTTTGTAACTTCGGTGCAACATACCGCAGCGAACGTATGCGCAACTTGGTGTTCCGTACACAGTGGAGTTTTGTTAATTTGTTTTGCACGGGAAGCGGGAAATGAAACGTGTTATGCAAAATCATATTAACCAAAAGGGTTAGAAAAAGCAGGAAAATATGCATATTCCGTCAGCAACACACTTTGATTCAGCAACACTGGAGTTGCTAGTCGATTTGCGCAGCCCGTTCTTTTTTTTTATTGTAAATAATTTAGCGCAACTGGTAATCCATCGAAATACTCACACATTCACACACGCTTACACTCAAGATAAGAAACACACACCACATACCACGCTTACTACCAACTGTTTATTGTACTTGACTGACCATATTATATACGTACAGGGTGATGACTGGTTCTTGCATGACTTGTTGAATGTTTGCACATGCGCATATTTGTTAGTCATTGCTTTTTCGCGTCATCCTGTACGTATACATATAAGATGGTCAGTCACGCACAATAAACAGTTGGTAGTAAGCGCTGTGCGTGGTGTGTGTTTCTTGAGTGTAAGCGTGTGTGAATGTGTGAGTGTTTCGAGGGATTACCAGTGGCGCTAAATTACTTACAATATGACGATTTACCAACTAGGCCAACAACAAGTTTATTAAGCTATCGTTCTTCTTTTCAACGTCTAGGAGTAAATTTTTCTGAAAACTCAGGAAAGAATCTGCAGTTTTTTCGCTCACCTCTGCATTCGCGACGATGCTGCGAAGTGGGTCCACTTACCTTTTTCACGGTATGAGGACAGTCAGTATGACTCTTTTTCAGTAGGCGTAGGCAAATATTCTAAAATTTCAGATAACGAATGGAAAAGCGGTCTATTTGATTCGGTACGCAAATCTAATAGCGCATATTTGAAATACTGAAAATTTTACGAATAATCTTCAAATATAGAGCACCGACGGGAAAACCCCAAAGGAACGAAACGTTCAAACAACGAAGAGTCATCCGTTCCTGTCTTTGTGTTGTAATAACTGTGAAGGAAGGGACAACGGCTGCACTCAGCTTCAGATGTATAATTTTTGCACGCGTGTACATGAATAACACCATAGCCAGATGTTCTGTCCGTGTAAATTGTTCTTGCAGGAACAATATTTAGCACTAATGGTTAGGTGCTTTTGGTGCGATGCCACATGCTTGACAAGTGGCTTATTTGTTTCATTACATATTTAGCTATACGCTTAGTTCAGCACTGTTTAAGTTTATGAGTAAGTTTTATTTAGAAGCTATAGAGAAAGAAGCATCTTGAATACGGTAGTCACTCCTGTATTTCAATTAACCTAAAGTTACAAAATACCTCGCAGGTTCAAGTCGCTGCATTAGGCGAGCTTACCTCACTTTTCATAATTGTGGTGTCTTTGCTGTTTAAAAGTACTCTTAACGTACCTTTGTTAAACTTGCGAATATTTCAAATAAAGGGGCTATGTTGAAAATGGCTGCCTTGCTATTCGAATAGTACTTCAGTCACATTCGTATTCGATTGGGTTTCAAAATTCAGTGTTTGCACATTCCTACTTTCCACGATTCACGTAGAACATCAATTGCAGAAAAACTTCCAGAGCTCTTAAAGGAGAAGTAACTCTCAGCCTGGGGAGCGAGCGGACGCGTGTCGTGTCGGCTCCGGTTTCAACGAATGCTTTGCAGCTGCAATCACTGGATGTCCGCAAGACTTTGGTACCCGCAGATTCAGCTCGTCATCAGGAATCACCCTGTACCAAGTTCCAGGTGGGGGCTTGATTTTTGACAGCTTTACCGCCGTATTCACGTCAACCACGCTGGCAGGAGAGCTACGCCTAACGCTTGCCAAGCCACCGACAGCGCAGCTGCTACGGACGCTGTTGCCTAGTACGGCTTAGCTCTGCAGACACCACGAAACGCCAGTCGGAGCGTTTGATGCATCCGACTTTCTGAGAACAAATGGAGGTCTCCGTGGACGGAGAATTCATTTCCCGTGAAGAATTTGAAGAAAGCACAGGATGGAGCACCGTAGGATCAAGGAAGTTGGCCCGTGCGCAACCACTGGAGCCCGGTGCGGATTCTCAACGAGATAATAACAGCAAGAAACAGCGCGAGCAACGCCTGCGACAAATAACAAGATCAAGCCGCATGCCTCCACTGCCCCGAGGTGACTATAAGATCATCATCCGACCTAGAGGCGGCCTCCGAGTCGCCGACCATGGAGCCGCCCGACTGGCGACCAGCATTTACGACGCCGCTGAAATTCCGAGAGAAGCCCAAGATGAGGACACAATATGTCCTAATTTCCAACAAAACATCATCGTAGTGAGCACACCCATCGAGGCGCATGCCAATAGATACCAGAAGATCTCTCGCATTGTGGTCGGCAAACAGACGTACGTTACCAGCGCATACGAAGCAGCACCAGACTGTACGTCCAAATGAGTGATACGGGATATCCCTCTGGAAGATACCGCCCGGGATATTACAGCTAATGTGATTACGTCAAAGAATCCCACAGCTATCGCTGCAAAACGTCTCAGCAACACAACGACGGTGATCGTATTATTCGCTGGTCTTCGCGTCCCAACGTACGTCCGATACGGCGGAGCACTGTTGCGGTGCTCTCTTTACCGCAAGCAGATAGACACGTGTTATCAGTGCGGTCGCCTAGGGGCACCGCGCAGACGTATGCCCAAACCCGAACGACCGCCAGTGCCGTGGCTGTGGAACGGCCAACCCTCCGCAAGACCACCAATGTAAGCCCACGTGTCAACTCTGCGGCGGCGACCACCAGACGGCCGACAAGGCATGCAGGGCACGCTACAAGATGCCTTACTTGGTGAAACGCCGCCGATGGGAGCGACAACAACAGTATGAAGACTACCTGAGCAAGCCAACGCCCGTCGACATCAGCCCTGAGCGGAAAGACCCTGCTCCCTCCGGAAACCCGGAAAAAAAGCCCGGTCGAGGTCCCGGTCGAGGTCCCGCTCCCGTTCCCGCTCCCGGTCCCGGTGAAGATCTCGGAGCCGCACGCCTGGACCTGGAGGACCCTTCAAGGTGGGCTGGGCAGATGTAGTCAAGGGGGGCGCGCTCGGGGTCTGAGGAGGCCGCTTCTCAAGGGAAGCTCGATAAGTTAGAGGCCGAAATAGCACAATTGAAACAGATGTTAACTCAATGCAACCAGAAAATGACAGCTTTAGGAGAGGAAAACAGGATCCTAAAAGAGGAATTACATCGTTATAAACGAACGGAACACGTTCCACCAGTAGCTCCGCCACCCTTAGCTGTTACACCCACAGACCAAATGGAGGAGGGCACTACACCCCCCCGCCTCCCAAACGCAGAGCTGAAATCCAGGTCAATGAAGACAAACCCACACGCGCGACGCCCGAGACGAAAGTCCTGAAGGAAATCCAGCAATCAATCAACGAGTTAAACGAGTGGATGAGCAACTCATCCCGACTGATCTCAGCCTTTACTGACCGCGTAGAGAATATATATAGCCAAGATTAGCCAGCAACAGAATGAAAACCTGCAACAGCGACTCCTCGCTATGGAGGCTATAGTTACTCCCCTGCCACCTAGCGGACTAGACCCCATGGCGAGTGTGCAGCAACCTCCCTCGTCGGCCTTCAGCGTGATACAGCCGGCGACATTCTTACCCCCGACATCTCATCATAGCTAGAAACCCTCTTTACACGATTTGGCAATGGAATTGTAGAAGCTACGCAAACAAGCAAGCAAATCTTCACCAGTACCTTAAGGAGAATGGTAAGCCCGATATCATTCTATTGCAAGAGACACACGGTCTCGCTAAATTGGCAGGCTATCGCTCGATCGGATATGTCGATGGGGAGACGACCGTCCTTACCCCCTTAGTTAGGCGAAACCTTACATTCACACAACATGACACGGAAATTACCAATATAGATAATATATTTATTGAACTGGTTCCGCCACGCAAGACACACGAAAGTCTTTTTATACTAAACATATACAGCAACCCCAAACACAAGAAGCACAGATTTCTCACACTCTTTAAACGCGCCCTCAACATCGACATCGCCGGCAGAAATCCCATCATCATAGGGGGGGGGGGGGGGGGGACTTCAACGCTCCACATACTGCCTGGGGATACTCTTACGTGTTTCCCAAAGGTAGAGACTTATGGTTTGACTCGCAGCAGGAGGGCTTAACTCTCATCACCAACCCTAGCATACCCACACGCGCGGGCACTAGCTCCAGTAAAGACACAACGCCTGATCTAACGTTCACTAGCAACACATCAGCAACCACCTGGAAGAATACCCTAGAAGACCTGGGCAGCGACCACTACATCATCGCGGTACACGTTGAGGGCGGCCCACGTAAACCCACGGGAAAACAGCTTAAGTTAGTAGACTGGACCCAGTTCCGAAAATCACGTGAGAACCAGGTCCAACCTATCAGCGACATAGAGGACTGGATGCACGCCCTTAAAGAGGATGTTAATAATGCCACTCAAATTGTACCTCCCGAGGCACACCTCGAAGAGATCGATAGCCGGCTCCTCCGCATGTGGGAGGCAAAGCAATCGCTCCAAAAGAGGGGGAAGACACAGAAACACAACAGAAACCTCAGGAAACGCATAGCACTGCTCAATAGAGAGATAGAGATGTATGCAAAACAGCTAAGCCGACAACACTGGGACGAAACCTGCAATGCAATGGACAGGCAGTTAAGTCTCAGTAAAGCATGGCATTTTCTCCGCTTCCTGCTCGATCCAGAAGACAACAAAACCACTGACCGACAAACCATCAACAAACTAATTCATGCGTACAAAGGCACCGAGGAGGACTTTCTTCGGGAAGTAGAGCTCAAATACATCTCTCAGGCTCCTCCTCAGCAGCACCCTGATTATACGGGCCAGGTCAACACCATCCTAGACGAAGAATTTACCGAAGCAGACATCCGCGCCGCCCTACAAAAACTTAACACCAAATCTGCACCAGGTCCCGACACCATCACCAACAAGACACTACGTAATCTTGACGATGAGTCGATCACGCATATCACCGACTACATTAATCACTGCTGGAACACCGGAACCTTGCCCCCGCAGTGGAAAAAGGCCCAGGTCATTCTCATTCCTAAACCAGGCAAACCATTGAATATTCACAATCTTAGGCCCATCTCCTTAACATCGTGCATGGGCAAATTGATGGAGCATGCTTTCCTGGCTAGACTAACAAATTACCTCGAAGACAACGACCTTTTTCCACACACCATGATTGGCTTCCTTCCGCTGGCATCTTTCAACGCAGGATGCCATGCTGCAGCTCAAGCACCACATCATAGACAGTACAGGACGCTCCACCAAGGCCATTCTTGGTCTAGATCTCAAGAAGGCTTTTGACACTGTCACACATAGCGCCATTCTAAATCAGATTAACACCCTAAACTTGGGGTCCCGCACGTATAATTATATAAGAGCCTTTCTTACGGGCAGGACGGCCACAATCACTGTGGGAGCACTCAGATCATCCGAGATAGCCATGGGAAGCGCGGGCACCCCGCAGGGTTCCGTGATCTCTCCTTTGTTGTTTAACCTCGCTATCATCAGCCTTCCGTCAAAACTACAAACCATACAAGGACTCCATCACACCGTTTATGCCGACGACATCACCCTCTGGGTGTGCGACGGCAATGATGGCTCCATCGAACAAATATTACAGGAGGGGATTGACACAGTAGAACGGTATCTACAAGGAACGGGACTATCCTGCTCGGCGGAGAAGTCTGAGCTACTGCTATATCGCCCTACACTCAGAGGCCGACCACCCAAACAACATCACCAAGCGCAAACACACACCGATATAACACTCACTACGAGCGACGGTCGCACCATACCAATCGTGGATAAAATCCGAGTGCTAGGACTGGTCATCGAAAGTAAGGGTACAAACGGAGAGGCAATTCGCAGCATTGATGCCAAAGTATCGAACATGATGCGCCTTATTAGGCGCATCACCAATAAACACAAAGGCATGAAAGAGGCTAGCATCATCCGCCTGATCCAATCATTCGTACTCAGCCACATCACCTATACGGCGGCGTACCACCGATGGTTCATTGCAGAAAAGGCAAAACTCGACAGCCTAATTCGGAGAATTTACAAACAAGCACTAGGTTTGCCTCAAAACGCCAGCACAGAACTCCTCCTTCAACTGGGTTTACACAATACCCTTGAGGAGCTTATCGAGGCACAACAAATCTCCCAATACGAGCGATTGGCCAAGACTAAGTCAGGCCGCCAGATTCTCCAAAATCTCGGAATCTCTTACCACACTCAACACGGAGACAAACACGACATACCACGCACAATCCGTGCTAAGCTCACAGTACCACCCATACCAAGAAACATGCACCCTGAACACAACAAGGGCAGACGTGTCAGTAGAGCCAGAGCCATGTCCAAGAGTTTTGGTCACAACCACGAGGCGGTCTTTGTCGATGCAGCACGCTATCGGGAACGTCACCGCTTCGTGGCTGCTGTCATAGACCACACACAACAATGCAAAAGCAGCGCATCAATCATCACAAGACACGTAGAAACGGCGGAGGAAGTGGCTATCGCCATGGCCATAGCCCACACGAACGCCTCATATATCATCAGCGACTCGCAAACGGCAGTTAGAAACTATGCCAGCGGCAGAATCTCCCCAGAGGCATTGCGGATCCTTAATACAGGCAAAATTCACGAGGTGGACAAATTCGTGCACATCCTTTGGTTCCCTGCCCACACGCCCCTAGGTCACCCGGAGGTCAGTACAAATGAAGTGGCGCACAACGTGGCTCGAGGTCTTACGTTCCGAGCTGCGTTAGACGAAGCAGCCACCCAAACGGACTTTGCTGCGGCGGTATGGGAATGGGACGATCGGCTCACTAAATTCAATGACATAACTCAACACTATCGATTGCAAAGGCGGGAGTACCCTCCGCCTCACCCTAAGCTAAATCGGGCCCAGTCCGTTCAATGGCGGCAGCTACAAACACGCACATACACGAACCCCATCATCATGCACCACATATATCCCGCAGTCTATAGCACTAATCTATGCCAGTACTGTACCACCAGAGCCACTCTTGACCATATCCTATGGGCATGTCCAGCATTAATAAGCAATACTCGGGTCGCGGCCTCCAATGAAGACCTTCGGGCGCGTTGGCGGACTGCGCTGCTCAGTTCGGGCCTGGACAAGCAACTCTGGGCGATCCAGCAGGCCGAGGAAGCTGCCGGGAGACACGGTCTCTCCGTTAGCTCCTAGGTGGGAGCCCAGACCAGCAATCTGCCGGAAATTAATAAAGTTTTCTCTCTTAAAGGAGCCCCGCGACACTTTTTTAGCGTGGGCAGAAAACGCTTCCGATCTGCAGTCGAGGCTCCCGAGAACACCTGATCCAAACAATACAGCGCATTATGCGGCCTGGAATTTCAAATTAATTCTCAAAGTCAGGTAGAAATCGCTTTCTCTTCCCTCTACAAACGACGCCATAAACCCTAATGACGGCGCCATACATTCATAGTCCACAGCCATTGGCTGATTTCAGCACTATGAGCGGCATAGGTGCATCGGCCGCCGCGGGATCGTGGCACGTGCTGCGCTCGCGCTCGCATTCACACTGGCAGTAGGCTGCACGTTGAAAAATGAAAAGAAAAGAGTAAGTTGATCACGCGCGCTGACGAACGGGCGTAACTTCTTACCCCTTCGTCGCTCTTCCCAGCGTAGCTTTCAGCATGCTCACTGGTACAAAAGGAGGGGAAAGCTCAGATCCCTGCAAATCCGCCCGTACTTGATGGAGTCTAAAAATTTTTGCGGCAATCGAATTGTGAGGCTGCGAACTCTTTTACTGAAGTTATTTATGATTATTTGGAAACGTGTTGCAGGGTCCCGTTAAGCCATAACACTGATTTTGAAATTTCTGTGTAGCAAGCTTGCACGACGGACAGAAACCACAGTTGGGAATCGCGGTATTCTAACTACCGGCGATAAGACTGAAAATAAGATCGGAACGGCTCTACTGAGAAACTGCAGTTCTCGCGATGGCATAAAACCTAAAAAAGAAAATAGGATAGTCGTTTACGTACTCAGTCAGAACACTAGTTTAGGTTAGCTTTCACTGTCGTTACTGGGAGGCCACTGCGAAGCCAGACGGGGACACCCATAGAATATTTGCCATAAGAGGAAAGCATTAGTCTACACACTGCAGTGGCCATCGTAGTTAATTGTACTGCACATTCAAAGAAATAGCCAGGCAAAAATCATTTCTGTAGAGACCTTGAGGCCTGGATTTATGGTCGGATAACTTTAGCGACCCTAATGTCGCGGTCCGTTTTCCAAGGCCAGCGATGTCTGCGGCGGTTGCAGGAATTTCTGGCGGCATGCTGTCACGTTTGACCGGGTTCTTGCGCAAATGGGCAATGCACTTAGTGGATAGGGAAGCGGGCATAGCGGCATCGCGCAACGAAAAAAGACAGACGACTGTTTCGCATAGCGAACACGTCAGTAGCTGCGACTTGTCAGTTGTTTGTCACTGCAGTGCATCGGCTGTGCTATTGCAGTAACGCCTCGTTTCTCCTGACTATTACCGGCTTCTATAACTAACAACATGCCCCGCTGTAAGCTGGGTTGCGAAGTCAGGGGGGTTGGTGTGGTTATGGAGTCGAGCGAGTGAGTTTAATTAATCGTGACTGTACCGTCGTCATTTTGAAAGACTGGGGCGTGCGAACCGACGTAACGTGGAATCAACTCGTGGCACAAGCATGTCGTCATTCCACCGTTGGATGACAAGTACGGACAGTGCTGTATCGTGGGCAGACCATTTCGAAAATCAAGAAATCAATAATGTTGTTGGCGCGAAATGATGCCACGGCTTCTACCGCTTTCTTTAAAGAGCCCCTTTACCACCACTCATATTTGTTTAGCATTTCATGTCAACAGACGCCTCGAGGTCAGGATGCTGTCATGATGAACGGTGTTAAAAGCGGTAGTGCTTCGTGCCGCGGACGCGCCTCAAAATAAGAACAATCCATTGATCCTTTGCACGTCTTTCGGTATCCCCAGGGTTGGTCCTGACGTCACCACGAGAATCTGGTCATATCAGGAGCTGCAAGAACCTGTTTGTCTGCCTGCAGGTAAGCGCGTTTCCTGCGTTTGCTCCTCGCACAGCGAACAGGAACACTCATCAGGATGAGAGACCAACCATCTAACCGAGCGTAGTGAAGGAAAAATGAAGAACTTTTATTTGCTAAAAGTTTTCTGAGCAAGCGGGTCGGGTCCTCAGTCCAGGGCTCCACTGGACTTCGCGGCTCGCTGGGCTTGATCGAGCAGAGCCAGCTGGCTTTCCCGATGCTTGCGATCAAGCAAGGTCTCCCACTGCCTTGTTCGAGATGTTGTCCCTCAAAAGGGGAGAATTGATGTTTTGGGGCCACGAAACTCATTCCCACATAATGTGAGCGAGAGTTACCATTCTTTAGACAACGGACAGCTGCGCGCGTATAACGTGGGATTTATGTTGTGTTTTCTTTGTAAGTCGGTGTACGTATTGGTTTTTACTCGACGCCAATCTCACGCCTCTTCCCCGGTAACATCCAGATAGGGATGACTGTATTTTAGGGGCGAAGCTCCTCTTAGTCTAACCTTGTCCTGCGTCCGGCGTAACCGGCAGTATCTCGTGATAATGATGACGATGACGCTGATGACCATGAAGAATAAGCGCGTTCCAGACCACCTCTAGTTCCCATCGTGTGCACCGAGGAAGCAGAGCGTCCCGCAGGCGGTGTGGCCATCTATGTCAAGCAGAACACTGTAGTACAATAAGGCCGTCAACCACTACTACAGTCACTAGAGTCATGGCCGAGAGCATAGAGGGGCAGCTTAGCAATGGCGAGGCAGGTGGTGTCTGTCGCCCAGGTTGACTCCAGTCCACGGTGTAAGAAAAATAATTTCGGTGTGGACACTCGGCACCACGGCGCGTCCAGATAATGTTCGGCGCTTCGGCCTCTTTAGGACCCCACGTCGCAGCGTCCCCCACGCAACTGCGGCCGGCGTATGTACTACAGAGAACGAGCTGCGCACGTAGCGTCCAAGGAGGTTTAAAGAAAATTGCTTGGTAGCGTCCGTGCCTACTTTGGAGGCAATTGAGGCATTCGCCGCACGTGGCGTTTTTCGGACGAGAAGAACGCGGCATGCGTTTCTAGCTCTAGTTGCAGCGTGCACGGTGATTTAAAAAATACAACGAGAAAAAAAAAACGTGTTGTCCGCCTCGTCGCGCTCGGTCCCTTTAGGCCCCCCGCGTCGCAGCGCCCCTTCGCTTTAGTGCCTCGAAAATGCGGCCGGCGCAGGTACTAAAGCCGAACATTATCTGGACGCGCTCTCCGTCGCGGCGGGCGGGGAGTGTCCACATCTAAATTATTTTTCTTACACCGTGCTCCAGTCCTTGATCTTGCTTGGATGTGCTTGCGGGGGCTTCCGTCTGTCCGTCCGTCCGTCCGTCCGTCCATGTCCGTCCGTCCGTCCGAGCTCTGGCACGGAGCCAGCTGGCCGCCGGGATGCGCGAACGGACGCCGGTCGCGTCGGACTCTATGGGCACACTGCGCTTGCACAGGCGGCGCCTCCAACGCGGCGGCGTTCAGCGCCAACGCGGCCGTTCCCGCGTCCCTGGGGTGATAGCGTTCCCTCCCAGACCGCACGCGGGGCTGCTTTCGCAAGCATGGTGTCGTCTGCTTGCGTTCCTCTGCAACTGCTGGCTGGTTTTGTGACCGTGGAAGGTTTGAATAAATGTTTCGGAGGAGCAAACACTGATAAAGCAAATATTCTGTTCCAGGCAGGTCGCGTACATAATGTTAAACAACTTGTCTTTGCGGATGGAAGCGCGGTGACAGGTCGGTGTGTGTCCCAAACACGCATGAACGCTCCATCGAAGATAGAGCTGTGCACGGGCCTAATTTCCAAGCCCGAGCCCGGCCTGGGCCCACTGACTCCGTCGAAGGCCCGCCCGAGTCCGACCCTAAAGGGCTTCGAGCCCGTCCGGCCCGGCCCGACGTACAAAAATACAAACCCGGGCCCGGTCCGGCCCGACACCATGAAAGTTTGCTGCGGACACAAGATATCACTTTTTATCATGTGGCATTTTATTCAACATATCAAAGTTAAACATATGCAAACGACACATGTTAGTTTGTATACAAAGATTACAAATTGTGTAAAAATAACAAGCTGTGCAGTGATTCGGACATCAGTGAAGTGCGGCGTTCCTGCATCACATATCCCGTCGAACTGAAGTTCCGTCCGCTGCTCGCACTGGTAGCCGGAATCGCAAATATTTTGTTTCGCAAGCATAGCAAGCTTAGAATAATTACACTCTTTGTTATTCCAGAAGTTTAGTATCTCTGATGCAGGTCAGAAGGATGATTGCGTGGATAAATAATCACAAAGGTGATCAGTGGGTTCATCGTTAAAGAAAACAATTCCGGCACAACGTCTATATATTTGGTTTGATGCGGGCTTTGCACCTGGCCCGGCCCACCCAATGCCCGAGATGAGTAGCCCGAGCCCGGCCCGGGCCCGAGGTGGGAAGACCTCCGCATACCCGAACCCGGGCTCGGGCTTTCGGGCTACCCGGAGCCCGTGCACACCTCTGATAGAAGACCATCAAGTTGATAGTAAGCAAGCAATTTTAGATGTGAAGCATCTTATGGCGAAGCTTAATCCGGTGGTGGTGGTGGTGGTGGTGGTGGTGGTGTGCCGGCGTGACCACCCTTACTGCGCATGCGCAAACCTTTCAAAAAAAATAAAAAATAAAAAAACCTCCTCTCCCCCCTCTCTCTCCTCTAGGCATCCCTCCCAGCGGCAACCACACCCTCACTGCGCATGCGCCTCCCCTCCTCTCTCCCCTCCTACGCTCCCCCCCTCTCTCCTCTAGGCATCCCTCCCCGCGCTCCCACTGCGCATGCGCGTCCCCCCCTCTCTCTCCTCTAATACGCTCCCCCCTCTCTCCTCTAGGCATCCCTGCCCACAGCGTCCACACCCCCCACTGCGCATGCGCGTCCCCCCCCTCTCTCTCCTCTCCTACGCTACCCCCCCCCCTCTCGCCTCGCGTCGCCGACGCAGGCAGCGTCTGCTAGCGAGTTTCTTGGTTGAAAAAACCGACCGCTCGCGCTGCACAACCGTTCATTGTCCATCCCGTATATATGGCAATGGATCTTGACCTCCAAGGTGGTGCCGGTGGGAGATTTCTCCTGTGCGTTGTTGAACAATAAAAATTCGCAGCGTGCGCGTTAACTAAAAGCCGACTGCGGGGCTCTGTGTGCAGTCGGAGTCTTCTGTCTCTCATTGCCCATTAGCAGCGATTGGCATGTTCCAGTAGGAAACACCGCTCCATTACTGCGTGCTTTGCGCCTCCTCAGTTTTCTCTCCTGCGCAACGCTGCGATGAGCGCCAGCGTCAACGCCGCCGCCAGTGTAAGCGTTAGCGCCCGCTGCTTCACATCTACACATGGTTCCCTTTAGCGGGAGATGGTGTAATTTTTCTTGTTTTGAAGCTCTCTCGAAACAGATGCGCCATTGAAGCGACCTGCGACTGCAGAGCAGGCATAGCCGGAAAGAGCAAGCACGTTGTGGCAGTGGCCGTGTACCTGTAGATTTGAAAGCGAATCGAAAACAAGTCATGCGAGAGTCACATGAGACTCATGTGAGAGCCAGTCCCAACCACAATAAAACAAAAATACTGTCAAGATGTAGAAAACTGATTTTAGCAAGAGGTTTATTTTGGTTATTTAAAGTTAACAAAGATAACATACGAGCATAAAAAGCGCAAAACAGGTACACCAGTCTTAAAAACAGAAACTGTGAATCGAATACGTCTAGAATGAAATGAATATCCATCGCTGTCAAGTCTAAACAACGTGGAAAACACGAATAAATGTTAATGCACCTTTCGTAGCGTTCACATGAGTGAGCCGTTCCAGCCTTTTTGTAAGGGGGATGGAAAAAATCGTTGGGTGGCAGGCTGGTTGCTCCTGTTGACTGGCCTTAGCATCGCCCACGAAATGCCTACGGCAACTTCTGCTATTTTATGTGGGCTCCCAGATTGTTCCATCAACGCTGCGCATGAAATAAGAACGAAAATTAAACAATCTCTTCGCGATACCAATTCAGCTTGAAAACAAGTACATCGCAATTTTGAGACCGTGATTAATGGTTATATCGCAATTAAGGCGGGTCTGAGACACTCTTTCATCCCATGGGCGCCTCTCTCATGGAATAAACGTAACACCCTGCGCCAAATATAATGACAAAAAGTCTTACTTGTCACGCCGAACAAGTTGTATCCAACGTTGGCGTCTCTCCATCTCCCAGTGCACCTTCGGCAACCGGTAAAGCTTTGTTCCAGGGGAATTGCTGTAGGTATCGTGACAGCCCACAACACAACAAACATTGTTGCTGCTATGCTGAGCCATGGAACGACCGCCAAAAAAGAAGAAATGTGTTCCAAAACTGCGGAAAAACACGAAGGAGCTGGCGCGAACACTGCCACCGGCCGCGGCGTCCCAAAGCTTCTATCACCCCACGGACGCGCGCGTCGCCGCTGGAGGCGTTCGCGTCAGCGGAGAGTTAGAAGCGCAGTGTGCCCATAGAGCTCGCGCTTTGCTTGCGTAGTGTCGCTGTGCCCAGAGTTTGCAATCATTCTGACCGACGCCGTCTCAATGGACCTAGGCGTTCACGGAATACACTTTCGAATTTACAAAGGGTCCGTCAATTTAAGAGCTGGAACGCGGATGGCGTTTGCACGATGCGCAAAGCGCGAGAAAATACTAACGCATGCGAACGGAAGAAGATGAGTCTCGCGTCTCGCTGCGATTCGCGGTAAAAAATTAAAAAAGAAAACACGCTCACATTCGGTTTGTGTGTTATCCAAGGAGGTTTAGAAATAAAATTCTTGGTGTTATCCCACTGAGAGTGTAAAAGAAAATTGGCCGCGTATCTGCATGCTTCGCTGCAAATGTCGTCGAAAGACGATAGTCTTGTGGCGGCCGTACTACTATGTTTTGCCTTGCCTGAGACAGCCTAAAAAACACTAGGGTCTTTAGAATTGCGTACCTATGTATTTTCTAATAAAGAACACACGTCCTGACACTTACATATTAATGTTGTGCCTCAGGAATGCGTAGTATTTGCTTATTGATCGAATATGTTCACAAATATGAACGCGAACACCAGTTCAAGATGGCTGGGCGTTCAGAAAGAAGTTAAACTTTGGCCGAGAAGCTGAATCGGGTTACCGACAGACAAACAGACAGGACAGACATACAGGCCAAAATTTTTGCGTTTAAGTATCCCAAGAAAGACTATCGTCTTTAAAAAAGACATGGCATAATCAGTGGAATGGCCAGACGCTTTCGCCGAATACACTTTGGAATGTACAAAGTGTCCATTTTTTTTCGTAAATAGTAAGAAGTGAAGCTCGGACGAGCTGGTAAAGATCTATTGAAAAGGTATTAAACCCAGACCAATGGCGAATGCACGAAATCCGTAGCCGACAATACATGTATTTCAACGAAGGACTACTTCTCGTCTGCCACCATATGACACAGGTTTCCTCTAGATTTTACGTAAGCCCAAAAATTTATTTCTGGGATAAGACGCACACCGGTAAATATCTTGAGGCTTCAATTCTAACGAAGCAGCGAGCTTTATTGCAAAAATTTGCAAGAAATAGTTATCAACGCCTGATCTGAAGTAGCACAAACCCTACAATGCTCGAGATTTTGCTTTTGTTGCTTTAAGTAAAAGTATTGATGCCCAGAGCCCTAAAAAATTAAAGGACACTTCTGGTGTCATCCATTGGAGGATTCGGAGTGCCCGACGAACTCTGCGTCGGAGCACTCCACTCTGGCGGAGGGCAATCGAAGGGAATGTACCAATGGAAAACTAGCGCTCCCGCTGGAGCGAATGACAGGGTCAGAATGGAACGCGATGCGCGCGTCTCCCTTCTTGCATGAGCGGGCACGCTGGTCACAGCAATGCTACGCTAGCAAAACGCGAGTGCTGTGTAGACCGACGCGAGGCGCGACCAGAGTCCGTTGGCGCGCCCACAGTTGGCAGCGTTCCAGGGCACGGGGCGCTTGCGACTTCCGGTCGAATCCGCCGCTTTTCGCGGAGTAGAAAAAGTTGCTTCGTGGAGTGAATCTCGTGACGGAGCTGCTCCGGATCTGCCAATAGAACATGCAGGGAGCACTCTCAATCTGCCAATGGAACAGACTTGCTCCGCATGGAGCAGAAAAACTGCTACCGGAAGTGCTCCGAATCTGCCAATGGATGACACCATTTGTAAATTCCAAAGTGTGTTCGGCGAAAGTCTGTGCCCATTCGACTGACTATGCCATGTCTTTTTTTTATTCTCCCAGTGGAATGACGCACAAACGGAGTGTGTCAGTGTTTTCTTTTTTTAGTTTTTACCGCGAATCGCAGCGAGACGCGTGACTAATCTGCCTCCGTTTCGAATGGATTCGTATTCTCGCGCTCTGCGCATCGTGCAAACGCCATCCGCGTTCCAGTGCTCATAAAGCTCATTTATCCTCCCGCGTGAGCGGTTGACGGCACTGCTGGTAACGTGCCAGGGGGACCGCATACCGGTGGCCGGTCACAGCGAGTATGAGACATTAAGGGGACATAGTAAGCAAAAATATTGAAAAAAAATAATTTTTTTTCTTTTTTGCGAAATTTGAAATCTGCGGCCTTTTCTGAACCACAGTCGTTTTTTTTGTCTCAGTGCGACTTCTTTTTTGTCTAAAAATGACATAATTCAAAACTTGTGCGGTGGCCTGCCATGCCCCTATCCTTACGTAGCAAGGGATTCCTTGCAGTTCAAGCATCAAAGCCATATGTAGATGTTACAGTTTGCAAGCTGGAGTGCACTTGGCACATTCAGAAAAGAATGGACCCAGAACTGCGAAAACCAAAGGAAGCAGAGGCATCAAGCTTTCCGACGGGAAATCTATATCTTGGCGGGGACGTCATAGTGGTGTCATCATTGGCAAGCACCAAAACTGTTATGGTTTGGCCATAAGAAATAGAGCCAGCTTGGCGGACATGCGAAAAGCTGTCCGGGCCACATATTTTCACCTGGCATCAACGGACACCAATTCATCCCATGGCCTACGTGTGACGTCACGTGACATGACGTCACATGATGGCGTCGTCACATGCCATCGCAGCTTGGCAGAAGGTGCTCCGACAGAGAAAGCAATGCAAAACGAGGCGACGTTCCTGCAATCTTGGAGGCAGTGCGAAACCACGTAAGGTGCAGAAATCTACCGAAGAGTGGCCAGGCAGGGTCAGTACATCGGCAGGCCAGAAACAGAAGGCTTTCGCCTTCCAGTCGTCTTAATTGAACACATAAGGAGCCATGTGAGCTTTTAACACCACTACCTTAAGAACAAAAAAAAAAAAAAAACTTATGGTTTCAATATTTACACACTTTCGTATTGTTTCATGACCATTGTGTCGATCTCAAAGCGTAAGCCTTAAGATTCTTCATCAACAGTAACTAGTTACCGTCTCCGCCGGCATTGAGGAAAAAAATCACAGCATATCCACGGACTGAATGATGATGAGTGGGCGAAGCTCCGGAGGTTCATCGGTAAACCATGAATCTTCCGTGAATTTTCGTCCAGTACATCATCAAAGACGTGTCAAACACTGTGTGTATATATACAAGAAATTTTATTTATTCGTAAATTGTAGCTAGACGTGGCTTCCGGTCCCCCTTCATTCTAACGGCTTTATGGTCGGTGAAGTGGAGGGAGAGGGGTTCTTATATGGCTCCGTAGAGGATTCCTAGAGGGGAGAGAGGGGGGTGAGCGTAGAAGAGGAGAGAGAGGAGGAGAGCACGCGCATGCGCTGTGGGGATGTGGAACGCGGACGCCGCTCCGTAGAGTAGAGGATTCCTAGAGGAGAGAAAGGGGGTGAGCGTTGGAGAGGAGAGAGAGGGGGGAGGGGACGCGCATGCTCTGGAGGGGTGTAGGACGCGGGCGCCGCTCCGTACAGTAGAGGATTACTAGAGGAGAGAAAAGGGGTGAGCGTTGGAGGGGAGAGAGAGGTGGAGGGGACGCGCATGCTCTGGAGGGGTGTAGGACGCGGGCGCCGCTCAGAGGAGAGAAAGGGGGTGAGCGTTGGAGAGGAGAGAGAGGTGGAGGGGACGCGCATGCTCTGGAGGGGTGTAGGACGCGGGCGCCGCTCCGTACAGTAGAGGATTACTAGAGGAGAGAAAAGGGGTGAGCGTTGGAGGGGAGAGAGAGGTGGAGGGGACGCGCATGCTCTGGAGGGGTGTAGGACGCGGGCGCCGCTCAGAGGAGAGAAAGGGGGTGAGCGTTGGAGAGGAGAGAGAGGTGGAGGGGACGCGCATGCTCTGGAGGGGTGTAGGACGCGGGCGCCGCTCCGTACAGTAGATGATTGCTAGAGGAGAGAAAGGGGGTGAGCGTTGGAGAGGAGAGAGAGGAGGGAGAGCACGCGCATGCGCTGTGGGGATGTGGAACGCGGACGCCGCTCCCTAGAGTAGAGGATTCCTAGAGGAGAGAAAGGGGGTGAGCGTAGGAGAGGAGAGAGAGGGGACGCGCGCGCCGCTCCGTACAGCAGAGGATTCCTAGAGTAAGCCCCCCGCAAGCACATCCAAGCAAGATCAAGGAATGGAGTCAACCTGGGCGACACTGGGGAGATACCTGGGCAACCTGGGGAGATACTGTTCGGGAGATACTGCCGGTTACGCCTGACGCGTGACAAGGTTAGATTAAGAGGAGCTTCGCCCCTAAAAAAGTGCTGCAGATCCACGAAGTGAATGCTGACGATGGAGCGAAGATCCATTGACGCAATGATAAACGACGTAAACAATATTTATGAAATCCATCTCTCCGTCCGTCCGTCCGTCCATTGATGCACGGACGCACGCACGGACGGATGGACGGACGGACGGACGGACGGACGGACAGACGGACGGACAGACGGACGGACGGACGGACAGATGCATGGACGGAAGGACGGACAGATGCACAGACGGACGTGCGAACGGACGGACGGACGGACAGATGCGCGGACGCTCAGACTGACTCATGCATAGACGGACGGACCGATAGACAGATGCACGGACAGAGTACGGTCTATTTTAAACCTATATGCGCGCTATGAACGCTTCATGTACGATATATGTAACGCCTGTGTTTCGGTACGATGGGAAGCTAACGGACATCGTGTAAGCCTAAGGAGCTTCGCTCCTAAAAACATGGTTGATCCCTCCGCCATAGGAATCGGTATAACAAGAAAGTAAAACGTCACCCTACAGTAGTAGTTGAATGCTTACTGTACATTGATATAAGAGAGCTTCCACACTGTCTATTAGTGTTTTAACATGGATGCACCCACGTTCTGGATGCACCCACAACATGGATGCACCCATGCTGGGAATTGTGACCGGAGCATGAGCACGAGAGGGGAGTGGCGTCGGAGAAGCTTTGCTTGTGGACGCTATGCGCTCGCGCTCGTCAATTTTCTTTTAGGGGCGAAGCTCCTTAGCCTGTCGGTCGTGCGTTCCTTGTATGTAGTAGCCACCTGCTGATGACGATGACGATCGCGATCGCGATCGTCATCCCCACTATGCGTCATAACGATGACGCTGATGACGATGACGATCGCGATGCCATACAACACATGGCATCGCGATATGGTCTCACATGCATATCGTTTGACCACATGCAACCAACCACCATCACGTCTTTGATGATGTACCTCCGGAGCTTCGCCCACTCATCATCATTCACTCCGCGGATATGCTGTGATTTTTTTTCCTATGAACCCACCAAAAAGCAAATGAAACAGGAGCATGCTGAGAATCGTGACACGAACCCGATGAGGTAGCGGCTTCAGAAGAGGTTGGCTTGTGGACTCTAGGCGCGCTCCCTCCCAATTTTATTCTTCCATGAGTGCCGTCGTGAGCACGAAGGATGCGAGAAATTGTAATCATCATGTGACATTATCATGACGGCAAAGCTCGCTGAAGTTTGTGACGTCACTGTGACGTCGTCGCATGCAATCGTGGCTGGGCGTAAGATGGCCCAGTCCTGATGGCAGTGCAAACCCACCTCAGGTGCACAAAGTGTACAGTGCCTCCGACCCCGGAGGCACACTAACAGCACATTGGGTGCAGAAAGCTTCTACGGGTGTAGGGGTATGGGGATCAATGCAATCGAGTCAGAAAAAAAAGGACCAAAAACACGATGCCTTCGCCTTCGAACCGGCACAAGCGTATGTATAAAGACCATGTAACTTTCTTTATTTCCAGTAACTTGTGCAGGAGCATCTTTTTCTTCTCATTGAAATGTACCTACTGATCCCACCCCCCTCCTTTTTTTTTCTTTCATGACCACCGAAAGCTTTCTACAGCTAACGCAATTTTGCACAGCCTCAGGGACCGGAGTCGTGGCAAGCCTTCTCAAACTGACATGTTTTTGTAGTGCCTCCAGGACCGGCCCACCTTTGAACAAGTGACGATCTCTCGTGATCGAAGGAAAGAAGTGTGAACTTAAGGGCTCGTTTCTTTGTTAAACACATTATTAATGAGAACAGACAATGATGCCAAGGAAAGTATAGGGGACGTCATTAGAAGTAATTGTAATGTAAACGTGAAGAAAGAAAAGTGGACGAAAAAGATAACTTGCCACCGGCAGGGATCCGAACCTGCGACCTTCGAATAACGCGTCCGATGCTCTACCACTGAGCTACGGTGGCGGTCATCCCTCCGTCCACTTTATGGGGTATATATGTGCATTTAAACGTGGGAGCGTCAGTCAGCGCCGCCTGTTGCCATTACGGCGAGTGTGGAACACTCTTTTTGCCTGTAGGCGTCACGTAGCTCGTGATCTTATTACGAGCTGGCAGCTGACTAATAATCCCTCGTATACCACCTGAAGGCAACAAGTCTGCCAGAACGAGACCCTCGCTATGAACGAAGGAAAGAAGTGTGAACTTAAGGGCTCGTTTCTTTGTTAAACACATTATTAATGAGAACAGACAATGATGCCAAGGAAAGTATAAGATCACGTGCTACGTGACGCCTACGGGCAAAAAGAGTGTTCCACACTCGCCGTAATGGCAACAGGCGGCGCTGACTGACGCTCCCACGTTTAAATGCACATATATACCCCATAAAGTGGACGGAGGGATGACCGCCACCGTAGCTCAGTGGTAGAGCATCGGACGCGTTATTCGAAGGTCGCAGGTTCGGATCCTGCCGGTGGCAAGTTATCTTTTCGTCCACTTTTTCTTTCTTCACGTTTACATTACAATTACTTCTAATAACGTCCCCTATACTTTCCTTGGCATCATTGTTTGTTCTCATTAATGATCTCTCGTGATGGCATTCTCGTTTTAACAGGTTATCTGACGTCATTCTGACGTCATGGTGACATGATCACGTGATGAACTTTTGCGTCACTCCGCTGGACGCCGACGCCGATGGACACCTTTTTTTTGCGTTTGATGAGGCATCTAAGGCTTTCGCCTTAATGTAAGTTTAACAGCTGCTACAAAATAAAAAAAAACGATGGCGAACTTAATACAAACCAGTGAGTGATGATCTTTAGATCTTCGAGCAGCTGTCATATTTATTTTTGAACTTTCAAGTAAACACTATATTCGAAGACAGCGCTCGCGTCACCTCTTCTCTTTTTTGTCCGCGTCCTTTTGCGTTGTTTATCATGAGCTTTATCCGACTCGCCGCCCAACTTTCCATCCTCATTGACCTCGGTGGTGTAGCGGCTATGGCGCTCGGCTATTGACCCGGAGGCCGCATGTTCGAATGCCAGCCGTGGCGGTCGCATTTCGATGGAGGTAAAATGGCAGAGGCCCGTGTTCTGTGCGATGTCAGTGCACGTTAAAGAACACCAGATGGTAGACATTTCCGGAGCACTCGACTACGGCGTCCCTCATAATCATATCGTGGCCTCGGGTTGCAAAATCTCGACAATGATTGTTGGAAAGAAGTGTAAATTTAAGGGCTCGTTTGCTTTGTTAGGCACAATATTAATGAGAACTAACAGACAATGATGGCAAGGAAAGTATAGGGGATGTTATTAGAAGGTTCGGTCCATGCCGGTGGCAAGTTATCTTTTCGTCCACTTTTCTTTCTTCACATTTACATTACAATTACTTCTAATAACATCCCCTATACTTTCCTTGGCATCATTGTCCGTTAGTTCTCATTAACAATGATTGTTAATGTAATGTAATGATTGTAATGGGCCATCCTTATTTGGCCCATTACATCCTTCATAATGCCACGTGCGCTAACGCGTGAAACAAGCTTCGACGTTCTAGTGGAAGTTCGTCTGAGGAGCGCCAAGAGAAGCGAAAAGAAAAGCAAAAGCACAAGCGCAGATTCTGTCTCTCTGAGCATGTTTATTGTCTCTCCGTGTACCGTCGTCATAGCTACAACAGCAAAATACAAGAATATGCCCACAAACTGAATCGTCAATCCGTTCCGCCATTCATTTCCTGCTCGCAATTGCCTTTGTTTTTTTTTTCTTTTCGTACCACAGCGTCTTCGAGTTCCTATTCCCGGAGGGTGCGAGACGTTTTTGTTTTTTTTCGTTTCTACTCTTTCGCGACGTGCACTCCATTCGTTCTAACGAAATGACATTCTGCGTTAGGTGACAGCAAGATGATCAGTTCTCATAGCGGACGAAATGAGGTTGCTTCAATTCCTGCAGAACTTTACTGCGGTGAGGACTACGCGTGTTGGTTCAGCGTATAAAATGGCCGATTGAGCAAAACTGATAGGACATGCGGTAAAGAGAGTGTACCGCCGGTCCTTCCTTATGAGTACCGTCCATCTTGCGCAAAGAGCTATGGAGCCTTGCAAAGAGTAGCTACAGACCAAAACAATTAGAACGTTTTTTTAAAAGCAAATTTGTATTCGCCGGGCCCAGGGCGGCTTATCGTCCTCCCCTGGGAGAGTGGTATGTTGAGGCGAATTTTTTTTTAGGGACAGTTTGCCGGTTTTCCTATGTACAGTCACGGCCACTCGATTTTTATCGAGGGGCAGCTGTATAGTATGCTCTGTATTCTCAAATAATCTCATTTTAAAGGCGTCAGCATTTCACGGCCGCTCGACTTTTATAGAGCGGCTGCGGGTACTTTGTATTCTGAAATATTCCCATTACAAAAACATTAGCATTTCTGTGCCAACCCATCGAGAAACAGTGCCCTCCGGCCGTGCGCTCGTCACGTAAGACGATCGCTGCTATAAAGAAGTAAATGGAAATCACTCTTCCTCCTGGTGCTTGGGTTTCAACCAGGGCCCTAACGTTGCGAGGGCGAGTGTTTCAAGCATTAGGCTACGCATCTATGCTTGCAAAGCAGGAACCATCGCCTTGCCGGTAAACATAAATAATTATAGCTATGTCGTAGAGCAGGCTACGCATCCGACCTATACATGAATGTGTTGTACCCGCGACGCGGATCAAATGGAGCAAGATAACACTCTCTATGAAGGCTTAGTTGTATTTTGTAGAAGTAGCATAAAATTCTTCGCAAGGACAAGATGTAAAGCTAGGTTACAACGCGTAGTTTAACTAAGGAGCCACATGTTTTGTTGAGCTACATTTATTGTGCGGTAGACTACACTCCTGGCGCTTTACCTTGAGCCTGTTTTTATTCTTTTACGTCAGAGATGTCGGGGCCGAAGTTTCTCGTTTGTGGTACATGGAAAATTATCATCATCATCATGAATGGGCACGCACTCTCTCTCTTTGTCCAGTAGTTCTTCGCCTTCCTTTTCTCCCTCTTCTGCTTCGCTCCCAGAACACGAGCGCCAATTTGGTCGACCTGGAAAGCAATGACTCTGACCAGCAAGAAAACGAGAACAGAGAGAGAGAAAGAAAAAGAAAAAAAATGAAGGACACTTTCTACATTCCAAAGTGTGTTCGGTGAACGCTTGTGGCCATTCGACTGACTATGCCATGTCTTTTACACTCTCAATGGGATGGCACACAAACGGAATCTGTGCGTGTTTTCTTTTTTAATTTTTTACCGCGAATTGCAGCCAGACGTGAGGCTAATCTGCCTCCGTTCGTATGCGTTCGTATTCTCTCGCGCTTTGCGCATCGTGCAAACGCCATCCGCGTTCCAGCGCTTAAATTGACGGACACTTTGTAAATTCCAAAGTGTGTTCCGCGAACATCTGTGTCCATTGAGACGGGGTCGGTCAGAATGGAACGCGATGCAGGCGTCTCCCTCCTTGCATGACTGGAAACGATGGGCACAGCTACGCTACGCAAGCAAAGCGCGAGTGCTGTAGAGTCCTACGCGACCGGCTTCCGTTTGCGTACCCCGGCGGCCACCTGGCATCGTGCCAGGGCTTGGATGCAGGGAAGGACGGACGGACGGACGGATGGATAGACGGACGTACGGACAGACGGACGGACGGACTGACGGATGCACGGACGGACACGGACGCACACGGACGGACGGACGCGGATGGGCGGACACAGACGGATGGACGGACACGGACGGATGGACGGATGGTCGGATGAATGAATGGACGGACGGGCAGACGGACGGACGGACGGACGGACGGACGGACGGTCCGTGTCCGTCCGGCCGTCCGTCCGTTACTAAACAGCGAGTTCTCGCCTTAAAAAAATCCACCCATCTCTACGAAGTGAATGATGACTAGTCGGTGAAGCGCTGGGTGTCGAATGGGTGAGTAACCATACGTCCCATATAATACAAATTCAGTGACATAAAGTGATAATTAGAGGCCGGATTTTTAGGCACTTAAAAAGCGCGTTTTAGGCGCCAAAAATAGGCAGGCAAAACACAGTTTTAGGCTTCCAAAATCGTAAATATAGGCACAATAAATTTTTACATAAATTCTAAATATTTCAAACAAAGACGTACGCGACCTGTATTTACGACAGAAAAGCAAGAAATGTTATTGATCACGATTACACAAAGGCGCCAACAGTTGAACATAGCCACACATTTGTCCTTTTTGCCGCGCGGTTCGTAGAACACAGTCTCTCCTTTTATTCTCTATCATGGTGAGTAAAGTGTCCACCGTGGAATCGACACAGTCGTGGATCTCTTTATTTTCGGCATGCAAAGAAACAGGTATAAAAAACCAGAAGGGAGTGATGCCTCGTATTGGCCGGGTCTGATCGCGTATTGTCAATTGCTACTCTGTCGACGAAGGGCCCCTCACCAGGTCTGAGCATTTTGAATTGACAAGTGTTTTGCATGAACTGGGCGTTACGCGCCGCGGAAAAATGTGAAATTTCAAAATGAACACCGCTTGCCCTTCCCACAGGCGCGCGACCCAAGATGGAGGGGTTGACGTACAACGAGGAATGCTCCTGCGTAGTTATCTGAGCTCTAACGTCGTTCCTCTACGTAGACATTGGTGCTCTGACATCGCTCGCAGTAGCACGTGACACTGCGAGAATTATTCGATGCGACATGTGTAATTTCTGTAATATGTTGCTTAAATAGATGAATGAAAGTTGAGAGAAATAACAACACACAAGTGGAATGTGTTTGCATTTTTATTTTTTATTTCTTACTTCGAATCGCAGCGAGATGTGAGACTAATCTGCCTCCATTTCGTATGCGTTCGTGTGTTCGCCGTTCCCGCGTCGCGTCGGCACCAGCCCTAACAACGCTTGGCGCGATTTTGGTGCATTGTCCCTAACAACAGTTCCAGCTGTGCGACGCGGTGTGTCGCGGTAAGGATACGTGATCCGTGCCAGCCTCTCCAAACGTGCGCGCACTGAAAGATCCATCCCAGAGAAATAGGCAGTACACTACAGAGAACGCCGAAACGACAGAACACAGCTCGCGTGCACGACCTGGCTCAGGCACGTCATGCGCACGTGACCGTGCGTACGCATGGCGCCTCCTCGCATAATGGTTTCGCGGCTCGTAATGAACCAACTTGAAAAATTTTAGTGGTCCAACGCTCTTCATTGGGCACACATCAACAAACAAAACCCAACCAGGGGTGCTATCGCGGAACGATTCCTTTTTCTATTCCAATTCTTTTCCGCGTGACGTAGAAGCTTACGTCAGCAGTGGACGGGAACGCGCGACACCGGCTCCCGTTGTGTGGTAACGTCATTCTTACGTCACGCTGTTTTACGGCAGCTTGATGGACAGACGCTTCGACCAATCACAGATGGCTAATGGCGGCGAAAATAATAGAAAAAGGAATAGAATCGTTCCGCAATAGCACCCCAGCGTGCACATCACATTTTTCGTACTTTTGATCTACACTCTCCTTTCCCCTGACAGCACTCCATGGTTTCGCATTCGTCCGTCACCTTCCCGCGGCTGCACAGAGGGACCTCCTAATTCTTGCCCACTGCCACACCCATGTCTTCAACGAGGTTCCCTTCCTTGAGGACACTGGAATGGACAAACGCCTCCGGAAGCCAACCGCCGCGTCCTCGACCATTGACGCCACTCTCCCTTCTTCTCATCTCCTCTTCCCATGTTTATTTCCCTCTCCCCATACCATAGTAGACGTTGACTTGGTCCCATTTAGAGTCTTTTCCTCTCCTGAACCTCTCCTCCTCTAGCCGTTCGCGACACCTCAGCGCGTTGGCGTAAGATGGCCGGCGCGTCCCATTTTACGGCTGCTAGCGGTTGTTTTTCCGGAAATTGGTTGAACTAGAAGGCTAGTTTGAACCCCCCAGTATTGCCAAAGGTAAATCTTGCCTGGTAACATGAATAATGGTCTCAAACTGCACTCGGAAGTGAAATTCGGGGTTAAATAGTGTTCATATAGGCACCCATTTGGAAAATAGGTATTTATAGGCACCTATAGGCGTTTAGGCACGATCGCCAAAAATAGGCATTTATAGGCACTATAAAAACACTATAAAAGCCCTTCTTAATCCCCTAATTCATGCTCATATATCAATGTGGCATGATAGGAACGCAAGGAACAAAATAGGCATTTGCCTATAATCCGGTCTCTAGTGATAATGAAGAGTCGACAACAAAGCTAGGTCCTAAGGTCCATAATGTCTACGTTGACGTCGCCGACTAGTATAAAAAATTACACCATCTCCCGCTAAAGGGAACCATGTGTAGATGTGAAGCAGCGGGCGCTAACGCTTACACTGGCGGTGGCGTTGACGCTGGCCCTATCGCAGCGTTGCGCAGGAGAGAAAACTGAGGAGGCGCAAAGCACGCAGTGATGGAGCGGTGTTTCCTACTGGAACATGCCAATCGCTGCTAATGGGCAATGAGAGACAGAAGACTCCGACTGGACACAGAGACCCGCACTCCGCTTTTAGTTAACGCGCACGCTGCGAATTTTTATTGTTCAACAACGCACAGGAGAAATATTCCACCGGCACCACCTTGGAGGTCAAGATCCATTGCCATATATACGGGATGGCCAGTGAACGGTTGTGCAGCGCGAGCAGTCGGTTTTTTCAACCAAGAAACTTGCTAGCAGACGCTGCCTGCGTCGGCGTCGCGAGGCGAGAGAGGGGGAAGCGGACGAGAGGAGAGAGAGGGGGTGACACGCATGCGCAGTGGGAGTGTGAACGCCGTGGGCAGGGATGCGTAGAGGAGAGAGGGGGGAGCGTAGGAGAGGAGAGAGGGGGGACGCGCATGCGCAGGGGGGAATTAGACGCCGCGGGCACGGATGGAGAGAGGGGGAGTGTAAGAGGGGGAGAGAGGAAGGGAGGCGCATGCGCAGTGAGGGTGTGGTTGCCGTGGGGAGGGATGCCTAGAGGAGAGAGAGGGGGGAGAGGAGGTTTTTTATTTTTATTTTTTCTTTAACTGTTTGCGCATGCGCAGTAAGGGGTGGGCACGCGGCACACCACCACCACCACCACCACCACCACCACCACCGGATTAAGCTTCGCCATAAGATGCTTCACATCTAAAAGTTTGTGCTTGTAGGAGTTTTATATTAGCGAGTTTTAGTACTACGTACGTAGCGACCATAACGGCGTTGCGTACGTAAGAAGACTGCTTTTCGTATAATGCGCATGAGCAGCACTTCTCGCGCACGCGCTCTATGCGAAACGCAGCGTTCTTGCGTACGCAACGCCGTTACGAACGCTACGTACGCAGTACTAAAACTCGCTATTGTTTCGTCACAATTAGGATTGTTCTTCGTCTATTGTAAACATTTTTTTAATTCACATGGGCGGGTATGTGCCACAGGTGATTGAAATTTTATATGTACCAAAGAACCGTGAGAACAGAAATTGGTAATTTTAACGCGAGTGTACGTTGAAGTCACCGACTATTATAAAGGGTTTCTGCTTCTAGGTATTTTATATTGTTCTGCCATAACTATGATTGACGTTAGTCTATTGTTAAACATTTTTTTGTGTCTCACATCCACGAATCTACCCGTGAGGAACACCGCGCACGGACAAGGTCCGGCCCAAAGGTGCTTCGCCCCTGAGAGGGAGAGACCAAGAAATAAAGAGATAAAGCAAGAAAGAAAGGTATAGGAAGATAGAAATTTGAGGCGGAACAAATTTCTTGGTGAGGCGAAATTCGAACCCAAGGAAGGAACCAAACAGAAAGGGAGAACGCAGGGAGGCTAACCAGAAAGACTTCCGGTTGGCTACTCTACACTGGGGGATTAGGTAAGAAGAATAGAAAGATGAGAGAGAGGAGGGAATTGAAGGAAAAGAGGGAGAGAGAGGCCACGTTCCCGCAAAACCAAGGCGAGCGTTGTAACTACTTGGCTATCTAGGTACGCCAGCAGAGCGTAGCCTAGCCTAGTATAATATAGTAAAGCGAGGGCGTGTGAAAGAGAAGTGAGTGTGAGGAAGATGGAAAGGAGGTAGGGAGACGAGTACCGCGACAGAAAGAACGAGAAAGAGCGAAATAGCTAAAAGGGAAGAAACAGTTAAAGAAGGCGAGCGAACTACAGAGAGCGAGAGAGACAAAGAAAAAGGAAAAGGTAAGAAAGAAAGGAAAGAGACAAAGGAAAAGGTATGAAGAAAGAGAAAAATACATAAAGAAAGAGATAGAAGGATACAGGCACAAAAAAACACAAAAAAATAGCGCGAGCTGTTTTTGTATAGTATAGAATTGTATAGTATAGTATAGCAGGGGGGAGAGGTGTGACGGTAAAAGCTAAGACTAGCCATGACCAGCCAGGTGCCCAAAAGCTCTGATTGACTCAGGCTTGTGCGATTTAGTGCGAGCTGCGCTAATTTTTGTAATGATGGAAACCTTACGCACAATCCCCTTTTTGGAGTCACATGTGGCGCGTAAGCGTAAATAATTGTTACAGGAAAAGGCACAGTTGCGTCGAAGGAGTTTCATATAAATAACGTTTACTGGAACCTCCTTCTCGGGTGACATAGGCACAACTTCTTTCACCTTCTCTCCAGAAGCTGCAGGTTCGAAACCTTGCATCACACACACACACACACACACAAAATTCAATTTGTTTAGTATATCCCATACATAAATATTTATTGCAATTCGTACTATATGTCAGAAGGCGCTTGTATAGGATCTTTTTCAGAAGCAGTCGGAAGCACTAGCATCGATCGGCGGTATATATTTTACTGCGAAGCAGGAGGCCTGCGTTTGATTCCAACTCTAGTAGGAATTTTTATTCCTTGCTTTCATCGTGCTTTTTCATCCCTCGATAACGCCACCGACGCCCGCACCGCAGCTTCAGCGACACGTGCTCCTTCACGCTGTTGCACAAACATTTCCAAAGTGTGGTTTTTATTATGCTGCGAATCGCATGTGGCGCATACCGCAATACCACGGACCACGCTAGGCGGGTATGTGCCGCATGATTTTATGAAGCAAGCGTGACACGGTATTCGTGTCATGCGAATTCTGCCCGTCATACATTCACGTCCTCCTATGCCAATTTAGGTACGTTAGACTGATAGATAGATAGATAGATAGATAGATAGATAGATAGACAGACAGACAGACAGACAGACAGACAGACAGACAGACAGACAGACAGACAGACAGACAGACAGACAGATAGATAGATAGATAGATAGATAGATAGATAGATAGATAGACAGACAGACAGACAGACAGACAGACAGACAGACAGACAGACAGACAGACAGATAGATAGATAGATAGATAGATAGATAGATAGATAGATAGATAGATAGATAGATAGATAGATAGATAGATAGATAGATAGATAGATAGATAGATAGATTCAAAGTGTCTGTGGTTCGTTCGCTAAGAAATGCTTAGCATTTAAAAAACTCAACACGCATAGAAATATAGGGTTCATGCACTCGCAGTACTGAACCAACCATGCGCGTATTATTTATTTCTTGTCATCCTTCATTGGATGAAACCTAACTCGCAAAAAGGAGGTGGGCGTTCGATCGCCCCTCCCCCCACCCAGAATTTTTCAGTGTTGGATGTTTGCATGTACACACGCACAACACGCACATACAAACGCGTGCACGAACACACATAAACATTAGTAAAGTTATTCCTCCCACCTTGCACGAAGAAAGATTCCGACCACGCACCTATCCTAACTAACTTTTCCGAAGGTTCAAACTACAGACAATAATTATCTTTAACGAGCATGACTAAGTTGAAAAATATGCGTTGATTTTTGTCATCTCCGCACTGCAGGGCACCGTGATGACGACCAAAATTCCTCTTTTAATTTGCACAAAAGCAAACCTTCGGCCTTTCGTACACAATTAGGTTAAGTCAGGCGAAATCAGTTTAGGCGGGCACCTGAGTGGATATTTCGCAAACATGTATGCACGTCGGAGCTTGGATGACAAGTATGTCAAATATAACTACGTCGTCTAGCTCACCTGTGCGCATTGCGTCTAGCTTGCAAAAAACTACATAGCTTCCAACTTCTCTTAATGAGTCTCTTAGCACAGGTTTTGCCCGAAAGCTCGACGCACGGGACGGCACCGTGTTCGGCAGTAATTGGTTTTGCAGAAATCTCTGAAGCATTGTACTAGGGGTAGGAGAGGTTGACGTGAGGAAAATACGCAATTTCTGCAATCATAGCTTTTTTTTTTCTCCTCAATCTCTTGTCCATCTTGAACAATTTAGAGGTTCCACGGGAGGACCTCACCCACAAAGGTTTTACCGGTCATTTCGCTCAACGAAGTCAATTAAAAGTTCTGATCTAAACTTCCCGTCTACTCAACACAATTTATATCTACAAAAAAAAAAAAAAAAAAAAAAAAAAAAAAAAAAAAAAAAAAAAAAAAAAGAAGAAGAACGTCATTACAACTGTTCGCTAGCACAAGCAGCAATAGCAAACAAGGATCTGTTTGACCCACTCGTTACAGTATATACCCATATTTCCTCACGCATGAGCCGCTTATAAAATACAAAACATCTGAAGCTATAGCAGGGGTGTGGGCTCTGCGAGAATTTTTTTGCGAGAATTTGTTTTAAAAGTGAAGCATTTCCTAGCGAAGTGCAGGCACTTCGAACGGTGCTATCTATCTATCTATCTATCTATCTATCTATCTATCTATCTATCTATCTATCTATCTATCTATCTATCTATCTATCTATCTATCTATCTATCTATCTATCTATCTATCTATCTATCTATCTATCTATCTATCTATCTATCTATCTATCTATCTATCTATCTATCTATCTATCTGCCTACGTCTGGTGCACTCGTGATCACCTCCTTACCTTGGGGCAGGCCAAAATTAGCAGGTGAGGGTAAGAGGATATCATGAATATGTCTGGCAGGTCATGGCATAAATAATGGGAAACTCCCGTCGCATACGTCGTCAAACCCTTTCCTCCAGACAGGTGTGACTCACACCCGTGTACCACAAGCCACGCTATGCGGGTATGCGCCACAGGTGATTGACAGTTTATATCTACCCAGGAAGGGCAAGAACAGACATTGGTAATTTAAATGCGAGAGCATTAACAAAAACTGATATTGACAGCGCTGATAGATAGATAGATAGATAGATAGATAGATAGATAGATAGATAGATAGATAGATAGATAGATAGATAGATAGATAGATAGATAGATAGATAGATAGATAGATAGATAGATAGATATAAAAAAAGAGCCCTGTGTACTAGAAATGATGCTCACGAGAACGGATAACTGGGCTAGTTTGGTAGGTAGCGGGTAGCGCAAAGACACACGGACAAAAGCGAGGAATGAATACACGGGACAAGGGCTGACTTCAAACTAAAGTTTATTCTCTGAATCCTCGCCTATTTATCAAAAAAAAAAAAAAAAAAAAAAAAAAAAAAAAAAAAAAAAAAAAAAAAAACACAGCATATCCACGGAGTGATTGATGATGAGTGGGCGAAGCTGCGGAGGTTCATCGGTAAACCGTGAATCTTCCGTGAATTCTGCCCGGTACATCATCACCGACGTGAGATCGGGCGCGTTTATACTAAAGGGTCGATGAGAGTTATGGTGACTGAAGCAATCATGGTTACACCATGAAATCTTCAGTGGTTTCGCCCAGCAGTAATCAAAGTGATAGTGTGTGTGAACTTTTATTCAAACTTCAACGACCGGTCGTCGTCCATGGTCCGCCAAGCAGCACGATCCGGCAAGCGCACTCGTACGGCGGTCCGCGCAATCGGAGAGCAGCTGCACCGCCAACGCCATCTAGCGTACCTTCACCCAACCGCCATATTGTACGCATGTCTATAGACCTTTTAACGTGGGCGCCGCCATATTGCTTAGCGGGCGCCCCCATCCCTCGTCTGGCAACTCTTCTGGCATGTGCGAAGCTCCACGGTTGCGCGGTGCGGCCGCAGTTTTAGTCGTTTTTTTAGTTCTGACGCGGTGAATTTCGATTGAAGTGGTGCAGGTTCTTTAGAGAATTAGTCTGTGAGGCGTTTTGAGTAGGTTAAAGCCGTTGAGAGTCAATTGTATGATTATACGGTGCCGCGAACGAGTTCCACTTGGTGGATGCATTATATTTACAGCACTGACTTTCTGCTCGAAGAACGCGCAATATTTTCAGCTCTTTCCTTTCCAGGAAGAGCAGCAACACTTCGAGGGCACAGTTAATTTTTTTCTCGCGCTGTAGGTATCGGCTTTTCTAACGCGATTTGTTTACGCCACGCCATCGCATCGGCGCTCTTACATGAAGCCGTGTGTTGACGTTTAGTGGTTAGTTCCATTTCATGGCACGGACGGCTTTGTTTGCTGCCTTGAAACTTATCTCGATTGTTTTTCAACTCAATCCAGATAGCGCTTGATCACGATCGAAATTGCGCCGTGTGTCTCTGCACAACAGACTATTTGGCGACCTACTCTTCGTTTCTTCGTAGGCACCAACTCTTGCTTTACTATTCGTTGCCGTGCTACTTTGACCTGCGACAGATAGAAATGTTACATGGGGCTGTTTATCGGATAAAAATATTGTCATTGTTGGAATAGCCGTAGGCTACGTACCTTCCGTTCATAGCCGAGCTCGAGCATCGGCGTCGATTGCGCTTCATTTCCTCTACTTTTTCAGTTTTCCATGTCTGTGCTATTTCTGCTCCGTGTATACCGCTCTACCGATGTGTACGGGGGGAAGGGAGCTTCGTCAAGCCGCAACTGAGCGGCTTTTTTCCCTTCTCCGCAGCCATGTATTTATTTATACATGCCTGAAATAAAGACTCAGACTCAGACAGGAAGTGTTCTGAACATAACCGAGAACACGCGGAAGGCACAAAGTTTTTCCTATTTAAGCTTGCAAGCCATAAACGCCGCTGCTCCTCGTCATCACGAAAACGATTTAACTTGAGGAGTCCGCAGCCGCAAAGACTCCGTGTCTGGTGATGCACTTCGCATTTTTCTCCCGACAGCAGTTTCCTTTTTCTGTCGTTGTTACTACACCAAAAAAACAGCACAGTGGTTCCCCTGTTGACTTATTACTTGCCGGCATGGCAATGAAAAAGAAAAGAATCCGCAATTTGACCTACAACACGCAAAAATTCCTCGACAATGACACACATCCCAGCGTCAACACACGCACTCCAAGCCAGCGAGCACGAGCCAGAAAGGAGGAAAGTGCTGTTGCCAGACCTGTCCTCCTCGCCCGTTAAAAAGGTCTATAGGACAGCGCCCTATCGGAAACGAGACGAGAGAGAGAGAGATAAACTTTATTTAAACAGAAGCGATTCTTATGGGGGGAGCCCTAGTCGAGGGCCCCACTGGCTTTAGCCGCCCGTTCAACCTGGGTGATCAGCGCCTGCTGGTCGGCCAGGTCAGAGCTGGACAGTCGCGCCTCCCACTGCTCCAACGTGTGTGTTGGTGTCATATATGTGTGTGTCAGGGTATGGGGGATGGTTCGAGCAGCCCCAGCTAATATGATATAGTGTAGGACTTCCTCCGCACCAGGGGCAGGAATTTCGATAGCACGTTGGGAACATGGCGTGTAATCTTTTTTAAGTGAGGATAAACCCCAGTCTGAATTCTTCGCCAATTGATGGCCTCCTCTCCCGTGAGGTGTTTGTGGGGGAGGGGGCGTATACTTGAACTGGAGATGACGGCACCATATCCACGGAGTGAATGATGATGAGTGGGGCGAAGCTTCGAGGTTCGTCGGTAAACCGGTAATCTTCCGCAAATTCTGCGCAGTACTTCATCAACGACGTGGAGATCGGGCGCATTTCTACTAAAGGGTCGATGAGAGTCATGGCGACTCGCAGCTCACTTTAATTTTAAGTGTACGTTGCGAATTTTTTTATTGTTTAATCACGCACAGGAGACATCTCACACAGGCACTACCTTGAGGTCGAAATCCAGTGCCTACTGGCTACTCAGAATGCATGGACAACCGAGGACCGCCGAGGTGATGCCGTAAGGAGCTTCGCCTCGAAATATATTCATCATATACAAGTACAAGAACTAAACGAGAGGTGGCTAGGCTGTCTCAGGCAAGGCAAAACATAGTACTTAGTACGGCCTGCACAAGCTGTTTTACAAAGAGCTGTGCTGTGAGGACGGACAACGCCGCACGCCGACAAGGCTCGGTCTTAAGGTGCTTCGCCCCTAATATCACAACGCCACATTATCACCATGAAAAAGAACGTCTGATACCGCTATGAACGTCATGACGCCGACACAACTTGATCAGCGCATGCGCTGTGGTGGTGTGGGACGCGGGAAGGAGGGACGGGCTAAGCCCCCTCCAAACACATGCAAGCAAGATTAAGGAATGGGGTCCACCTGGGCGACAGACACCACCACCT
>JALIZH010015949.1:0-49189 GCA_030522465.1 Rhipicephalus appendiculatus | reverse complement strand
GGGCACGTAGCACGTCGGCAGGATAACCGCAGGTCATTAAGGGTAACTGACTGGATTCCAAGAGATGGCAAACGCGTGAGGGGGGAGACAGAAAATTAGGTGGGTAGATGAGATTAAGAAGTTTTCAGGTATAACGCGGCAGCAGAAAGCACAGGACCGGGTTGATTGGCGAAACATGGGAGAGGCCTTTGCCTTGCAGTGGGCGTAAACAGGCTGATGATGATGATGATGATGATGACAATGTAAATACAGACTTATGGTGAGCCTCCGGTTAGCGACCTTTTAAGCTCCAGCCATGCGCACTGATTAATGCGGTAGGGTTAAAGCGCTTGTTTCAGAGACATTCCGGTATAGATGTCGTTGGTTACGTGCGAAAAATCAGCGTTTTCGGTGAGCGAAAATTTGACCTAGATGCAAATAAATAAATAATGTTGGGACTGGGCTAGAATGGAAGCCAGGGCTTCTCGCGGCAAGCAGGTGTTCTACCACGGAGCCACGCCAGAGCTTGAAACTGTTGCGTAAAAAAAAAACGCTGTATGAATGTGATTCAATGGGTGGGTCTCCTTAAAGCATGTTATATTGCGTGACAGAATCGTACAATCGCACCAGGCGTCAAAAAAGTGCATTGTGCAACGAGTGGTTGGTTTAAAGCTGCCCACCCATCACAAGATATGCAGGTGCGCGCGGCACCTTACTGACGCGTAGCGGTAGTTCGCCAATTCTCAAAAACAAAAAATTGGCCGCGTATCTGCGTGCTTCGCTGCGAATGTCGTCGAAAGACGATAGCCTTCTGCCCGCCGTACTACAATGTTTTGCCTTGCCTCAGACAGTGCTTTCTCTATGTTGAATCGGCCGCATCTGGCTGGCCTTGATAAAATGGAGGAGGCGCTGCGTGAGACATGGACGCCATCTGGCAGTGCTGTCGAGAAACATCACCTTGTGCAGAACCCAGGGCCACTGCCAGCTGCGTGAGACATGGACGCCATCTGGTAGTGCTGTCAAGAAACATCACCTTGTGCAGAACCCAGCAGCAACATATCGTCGGCCGAGGGCTTTTTTCGTGCATAGCGTCGCTTTTTGAGCGCAGCCTAAGAAACGCTGGGGTCTTCATAATTACGTATCTATGTATTTTCTTATAAAGAAACATACCAGAGACTACTTATGTATTGACGTTGCTCCTCAGACATGCGTAACATTTGCTTTTTGATCGACAATGTTTACAAGTATGAACAAAAATACTTGTGGAAGATGGCTGGGCGCTGAGAAAGTGGTTAAACTTTGGCTGAGTAGGGGAATCGGGTCACAGACAGACAGACAGACGGACCGAAATTTCTGCGAAGAAATACCTCAAGAAAGACTATCGTCTTTAAAATTATCGCGTAGTGGGCACTTAGCAACTGTGCCAACGGGCGGAAAGCCGGCCGCTCCGGCGTCCCAAGTAATTACGTCACAGCCTACGTCACAGCCACCATCTTGAAATGAACCTCCAGCCAGAGGAGCGATAACTGAAGGCGAAATTGGCGCTAGAGTCGATGGCGAGGCAAAATTAAAGCAGCCAATGGCAGCGCTTGCAGCCGTGCCGGCAAAGCCGTGCTCCCCATGCTCCCCGCGCCGGCGCGGGCCGCGCGCAGCCGTGCTTCGCCGCTGCCATCGGAGCCCGTCGAAGCCGCCGGCCGTTATGCGAAGTTTCGTTTTAGATGTGAAGCATCTTATGGCGAAGCTTAATCCGGTGGTGGTGGTGGTGTGCCGCGTGCCCACCCTTACTGCGCATGCGCAAACCATTTAAAAAAAATAAAAATGAAAAACCTCCTCTCCCCCTCTCTCTCCTTTGGCATCCCTCCCCGCGGCAACCACACCCTCACTGCGCATGCGCCTCCCCTCCTCTCTCCCCTCTTACACTCCCCCCTCTCTGCTCTAGGCATCCCTGCCCGCGGCGTCTACACTCCCCACTGCGCATGCGCGTCCCCCCCTCTCTCTCCTCTCCTACGCTCCCCCCTCTCTCCTCTACGCATCTCTGCCCACGGCGTTCACACTCCCACTGCGCATGCGTGTCACCCCCTCTCTCTCCTCTCCTACGCTCCCCCCTCTCTCGCCTCGGGACGCCGACGCAGGCAGCGTCTGCTAGCGAGTTTCTTGGTTGAAAAAACCGACTGCTCGCGCTGCACAACCGTTCACTGGCCACCCCGTATATATGGCAATGGATCTTGACCTCCAAAGTGGTGCCGGTGGGAGATTTCTCCTGTGCGTTGTTGAACAATAAAAATTCGCAGCGTGCGCGTTAACTAAAAGCGGAGTGCGGGTCTCTGTGTCCAGTCGGAGTCTTCTGTCTCTCATTGCCCATTAGCAGCGATTGGCATGTTCCAGTAGGAAACACTGCTCCATCACTGCCTGCTTTGCGCCTCCCCAGTTTTGCGCCTCCCCAGCGCCTCCCCAATATCGCTGTTCCTCGAAGCAATGAAAATAAAGCACTCATAGTTTAACTTTTGCGTCTCTGACATGACTGCTGGCTAGGAAGTGCGTTTTGCTTTTTAGGGGCGAAGCTCCTTAAGCCGTGGGTCGTGCGTCCCCGTTGTATGAAGCCACCTCTCGTTTAGTACTTGTATATGATGAATATATTTAGGGGCGAAGCTCCTTATGGCATTACCTCGGCGGTCCTCGGTTGTCCATAGAGATGGGTCGCTCAGGAGCGAGCCGGATCTTTTGAGCGGCCCTTTGAAAAGAACGAGTGATCCGCGGATCAGTAAAGGTGAGCGGCGGTTCTTCGGGAGATGGCTCACTGAGCCAACTGAACCAAGTGACCCGTTGTTCTCTCTCGTTCACTGAGCCGGTGGCTCCCTCTCGCTCAGTAAGCGGCGGCTCTCTCTCGATCAGTGAGAGGTTGGTTCTCTTTCGTTCCCTGAGCGTCGGTTCTCTCTCACTCAGTAAGCGGCGGTTCTCTTTCGCTCTCTCAGCGTCGGTTCGCTCTCGCTCAGTGGTTCTCTTTCGTTCTCTGAGCGTCGGTTCTTTCTCGCTCAGTGAGTCGTGATCCGTGTTGAACGAACGCCACCAGGCGTTGTTGGTTGAACCGCTCCCGTTTCGCGTTCCGTTGGCCGCTGCGGGCGGACTCGCTTCTGGCTCGCTGTGTGTGGTGCGCGTGGCGGTTCATAGTGAGCTGGTGCAACTTGTCGAAGACGAACAGATGAACGTAGTTTACGTCATGGTTTTCATTAGTTTACTGTAAAATCCCGAGCAAGCAATCCCCCCCCCCACCCCCCATTACGGCGAAGGGTAATCCGACAAGATTCGGAGGGTGGGGGGGGGTCCTTGCTCGGTCATGGATTAAAATTCAATATGGCAGTGGAAGAGACGCTAAAAATAAAGAACGCACATTAGTGCTACTAATGCAATGCTTTATAAAATACGCATGCATTCACTGTTTTCATTTGCCCTTGTCGAGCGAATAACAACAATGAATGAAACAGTGAAAATGTTGGGAGGGGAGAAGGGGGACGCATATTTGCAATCTCCTGAAGAAGGTAGGGTGGCGCTTGCTCGGGATTTTGCGGTGGTCATGAAAATGTCACCCATATATTCCACTCCGGTGCTTTTCTGAGCGTGCATTATTAGCACGTCAATAAAAGGAATACTATATTGTGCTGAAACAGGATTTCATTTTATATCGTCCTGGTGCATGATACATTATCATGACATGATACTATGTTGAGTTCTGATCTGTTTGAATAGGCCGCACAGATACTTTTCGACGTCTTTGTTTCAATTTGTAAAGTGACGTTTTCCAGAAAGGCGTCCACTCACAGTTACACACGATAAAATTAAGTGCTTGATTCGTGGACACAAGCCAGCGATCGAAGCACGCGAGTGCTCCTCTACGGATAGTTATTTTGCTTGAAAGCAGATCCCCCAGCCACTCTCCAAAGGACTCAGAATTTTGCAACTTTTTTTTTCAACAGGCAACGCGAACCAACTACTCAAAGCTTCTATCCTAGCAAGTGTTCACCCTAGTAAATAAAGTTCCTGCAAGGTGCGTTACTTTTGCTTGTGTGCCAAAGGTATCATTATGCGTCCAAGGGCAATATTTTAGCCCAACAACACGAGCTTTTATACGACAAGTGGCCCAGCATTTTTAATAACAGATTAAAAGTGGTTAAGCTATAGACATTTTTGTCACGAACGAGCGCTCAACGAAGCTCGCGTCGCTGATTTCAAAAGGCGGCATGAAAGCCAGGCGCCGGTATGTCGCGACATGGTCGCGACTGATCGCACGCAACGAAAAAAGAAGCATCAAAACACGCCGCGTGAGTGCCTTCTCTCCCCCTCTAAACGGCGGTCGCTACGCGGCTACGCCAACAAGCGCTCTCGGACATAGAGTTAATATAACAGACTCTAGAGGAAAAGCTGGGCCGCTAAAGCTATAACCATGTGAGCAGCGACATCTTGGAACGTTTCACTGTTGCCATTACAGTAATATACGGAAGAGCTAAATATGGCGTTTGAAAACACTCAAATTCTCGCAATAAAAATAGTAAACAAGCGTGTTTACGTATTATAAACGAACGGAAATGATTTGATGTTCATATCAACTACTTTCAGGAAAGATAAAACAGCCATTTGTGCAATTTACTGCACGCGCAAAGAAGCGTTTGCAGGTTTGTTTACTAGATGGCGCCACCATCCTTGTATCGTGTCAACATTTCTGAGCGTTGCCGCGCAGCGTGCGGCCGATTGCACCGGCTTGCTTGCGTGCGTGTTTTCTGTTGTCACGAGCTAAAAACGCGACTCTATGTGACAGTCTCTTAACTGCGATGCAATAGAGAGCCATGAAACAAGAAAAATGCCAGGGGTTATTGCAGCATGCAATGGCGAGTGCCAGTGAACGTCACCCGAAAGCTGAGTATCGTTCCATCATGGCGGCTCCCCAGCGGTTATAGGTTTTAATGCATGGGCCCTATGGGGAGCTTTTCCTCTAGAGTCAGTATATTAACTCTATGCTCTCGGATCAAACTCCGAGCGATGACGAACCATCATGAAGGAAAGGATGACACAACGCCGAATAACGCCTCGACTATCGGAATCGCCGAGAAAAACCTCCCTGCTTCCTTAGCCTTTGGCTGTGCTACGCGCCGAGGAGAAATCTGGAAGTGTCGCGAATCCAGTGGCGAACGGATATAAGGAAGCAGCGACGGCGTGTCAAGCAGTGAGTGCGGGTGTGAGTGAACGATGGTGATGCCTAAGCTTTGTTCAAGTGCGGTCAGTGTATCTGGAACAATCGAGTGATCACACCGTGGGAGCTGCGGAAGTTTTGAAGAGTGTTTCCTAGGGAAGAGAAACATCGGGGTCCGCCGACGCAAGGGAACGATCATCAGCGCTGGAATTTGGGTGAGTGGTTGAGAGAAACATTCGAGATACGATCCAAGAATTGTGGACTGGGTACGTCTGGTGACTATTCAACACTTTAAGCGTTCTTGTATAGTTGTAATGCATATATGAGACTGCATTTTCAGCGCGAGTTGCTTATTCCCGTTGATTTAAACACCATCTGAGTTAGATTGACAGTTGTATTGTGATTAATCCCTGCCGAGTGTGCATGATTTTGTTATGTTTGTACAGCCCTAACTGATCGAGAATATATTTTGTTGTGTTATCAAATCTCGGCTCTGACTCGGTCTTTGGACCACAACGGGAGTTCGCTGGCGCACTAAAGGGACCGACTCTAGAAAAGTATCAAAAAGCGACCAGCGCAGGCACCGTTTCTTTCAAGCTCCAAATTCCAGGAAGGGACTCTTGCCTCCTCTATCTTCTAATTTCCCTCTCCTCCATTGATTTAAGTGAACCGGTGAGCCGTTCAACTGATCCGGTTCACTTAAGTGAGCTGAACCGTACGGAACCGCTCACTGAAGTGAGCCGCTTTGCCCATCTCTAGCCTGGCTACTAGGGCGACACGACGCACTCAGCGTTTCCGTCTAGTCCGACGGTGGGGTACGTTCAATCACACTTTAACCTGCCGCGGGATGGCGAGCTTAGCCCAAGTTCTGCGCCCCAATAGCGATGCTCTTCTGGCTTCACGCCTCTTGCTCCGATTACGCTCTCGACGTTAACATCTACAGCTACCAGAATGGTTTGTTTAATCGTTGATCATGGACGTTAGTCGCGGCATAGAGATGTACCACCAAGAGTCAACATGGGTGCATCCACGTTATACGTTGTGAAAACTATCCTGTTTCAATGTACAGTAAACATTCAATTACCCCTGTACGGGCACGTTTTACTTTCGTGTTATACCAATTCCTATGACGGGGGGGATCAACCATGTTTTTTATATAATTTTTTTACACTACTTACGTATATTTCAACTGTCACGATACATCTAACAACCTTTATCTTTTATTTTCATGAATGACAACGCAGCTATGCCAACTGAAGAAGTTATCTACAAATGTCACGAACTTGATGGCGGCCATGGACATCCAATACGAGGACTACGACAATACCTGCGGGCACGGGCGCTACCCACGACTCTACATGCTCAAGCGGCTGTCAGAATTCTTTTCTCACAGCTACACATCTCCTGATAAGGAATCGGAATGCTTGGCGATCACCTAGAAGTCGGTGTATAAATCTGTAAAAGATCGTTGCCTCATATACGAAGTCTGGAGCCCACTCATTTCCATTTTGAATGTTCACTGCACCACTGTTAAATTATCGCAAATGGCAATTGTTTCAAGCCATTGCGAAATGGTACTTGCCGTTCAGCGCACATTCATGGGGACGTTGAGATAACAGCAAGCTAATTAGGGTTGCTGACAAATTATCCATTCATTAAAGGTACCGAAATACTTTTTCGGAAGCATGCGTCGTTTTATCTCAAAGGCAAAATTCAGTTGCACTTACGTGGTTCGATGCAGCACCCCTGGTTTCTGTTGTAAACGAAGCTGCGTTGATTCTTGGTGACGCGGATCATCTAGGCATGAAAAGTCGGCAGTGTAGTTATGAATAATGTTTTGATAAATCAGGAAAATAATAATTAATAATAATATCTGGGGTTTTAACGTCCCAAAACCACCATATGATTATGAGAGACGCCGTAGTGGAGGGCTCCGGAAATTTTCGACCATCTGGTGTTCTTTAAGCGTGCACTGACATCGCACAGTACACGGGCCTCTACCATTTCGCCTCCATTGAAATGCGACCGCCGCGGCCGGGATCGAACCCGCGACCTTCGGGTCAGCAGCCGAGTACCCTAGCCGCTATACCACCGCGGCGGACAGTTATGAATAATGTTTTGATAAATCAGGTAAAATAGGTATGACGCCAAGGATGCCCTATATTCATCATTACGGACTACTTGAACCATAACACAACGTGTGGCTATGTATGAGAAACTATACTTGAATAGGAAATTGCGAACTAAGGTGCACTCCCATATTTATTTATTCTACATGTTCTCCACAAAGCACGAGTACTAAAAAATTAAATTTACTGTTGATATTCTAAAACCCTCAGCATGACACATTCAACAGATACGCAGTTAAAACTCGATCTAACGAAAGTGAATTTTACGAATTTCATTTCCGAAGGAAGAAACTTCCGTTTCTTAGCAGGTAACCACAGTGTTCAGTGTTGCCACCAGTTCGAGTTGCGAAGCCAACTGAACACCAGCACATGAGGAAAAAAGCGGTGATTTACATTTACTTCTTACTTGGCTTTTTCGTTGAGCGTGCTCTCTGGCGCTGTCGCGTGTCATATAGCCGCTCTAGTCGCGAACCTAGCTTTATTTTGACGAGCCTGCACGCCGCAACCACTCGCAGAACAACGGTCTCGGCCATCGATACACGTTAATTTATTAAGGTAGTATAAGGTAGTACGTTAGGATATAGCCGACGCGAAAGAAAGGCCTAAGCATCATTTTATGGAAAATTTCAATTTAGTTTATTTAGACAAAAATTACCTAGATTGAAGGGACTAAAGGCAGATTATCTCTGCCTCACTAGGGTCCCTCCACCCATACACGTGCTCATACGTAGTGCAAAATAAAAATAGATATTTCTTGGCTTTTTTTAGGAAACACAAAAGCATAGTACAGAGTAGAAAGAATAAGTGGAACACGCACTTTATAACTGTACAATCAAAACCAATTACTTATTGCACGATAAAGAATAAATATGTAAACAAACAAAACAGGAAGATTTTTGCTCAAAAGACTAAGTGCAATACAGAATGCAAAATACACATTGAAATAATTCATGCTTCATGTTCTTGATGCGCTGCCAGGTAAGACACAGACCATAAAACATGAGAAACAACACAGGGTGATGCAGGGTTGTTTATCGTTTTTTCTGGTCCGTGTCTTGCCTGGCAGCGCATCAAAAGCATTAAGACGTACCAACTAGCCCCTATTGCCACCTTATTAAGATTGAAAGAAATTAGTGACTTTTACACAATTATACAACAATACAAATACACCAAGAAAGGGAAAATAGACAACCACCCGTTTGTAGCATGAAGCCACAAGGAAATCCGTACGGATTTCTCGGAAAGAAAAGTTTCTTAGTTGCACAAAAATTCGTCCTGGTCCGGGGTTCGAACCCGGACCAGGACGAATTTGTCTATTTTCCCTTTCTTAACCCTTCCGCCACCTTGCGGGATTCCGCAGAACTCATTTGTACAAATACACCAGAAAAAATATTTCTAATTGATAATATATTTAGGGCACATCACAAGAGTAGCACAACTACTTTTCTATGCCGGGCTCCTTGATTCCTCTAACACTCTCAGCCTGGAGAGCATAATAAGCAATATTGTTACGAGGCATTGTGTATAAGCACGCCGTCGATATACGCATCAACGAAGAGATAAAGAAGGTGCCACACCACGCACGATGCTGCCAAGCCATTCTGTGACATAGCTCTTTGGAAGCATTGTAATATAGTCACTTGTGTCTCTTCCATGTATTCGTGATCGTCATGACCATTTGGTGGACGTGCGGGGTAGTCTCAAACGATGTGCTTATGCACAATTCCTGCTAACGATATAGTTCATTAAAACCTCCAGGCTGATAGTTTTACAGAAATATATTTTACCGGCGTTTGTATGTGGCGTACGGGTGTGATGAACAATATTAACCCTCTGACATATGCAGCAGAAGGTTGTAATGAGCTAAACCACAACAGTCATTGATAATAGTTTGTTGTTACATGATTAGCTGTGCTAGCTAACGCACGCACTTCCTCTTTATTTGTAGGGCTCGCGCAGAGGAACGTTACGTTATTTCTGTGGATCCTAACATATAATCATTGTTATGTGTACGACTGAAGTAAACCATCTTCAAATGTAGGCAATGAAAAAAAAGTATTGAAACCAGCTAATCTCATGCGCGCTTTTTCCTGAAATGGTACACGTAACAAAAACACGAAGAACGAATTATTATTTCTTTTATTGCGATAGCAATTATATGGACAGTCTCGACGGGTTTCGCCGTTGCCGTCGCTGTCGCCGTCGCCGTCATGTTGCGTATGAAGTCCAAATTGATAAGAGCCCCCTGCGCATCGTACGTTCCACCAGCGGGTAATAGCTGGGCGAGCGGGAGCGATGAACGCGGCTGAAGCGGAGATCACAGAGCCGGCCCGTCTCCGTCGCTCCGAGGCGCATGCGATAAGATCCCCCCCAACTGTTCAACCGGCCCCGCCCGTCGTTCGTGAGCGTGAAAAGACGCGAGGGGGGGGGGGGTCCCTCGAGCGACCTTCGATTTTACGAGCGCGGTCGTCGCGGGCGCGCGCGTTATCTCCCCTTCTCGGCGGCCGGCAGCGGGGGCCGGTATACCCTTCTACGTGCTGCGCTCTCAACGCGAAGAGAATGTGGTGAGCAGAGTGTCCCTGGAGCGGCCGTATTCTCTTAAACGAGCGTTTTCTAGAGTTGCGTGAGATCGGATCCAAAAGAGTTAGCTGCCAGCCTCACTTCGTATAACATTACAATTTGTTGCTATCGCATTCATTGCTTCACCCTTGCGGTGAAACTGTGACTTTTTTATCCTCCAGTACAACACTTGGATCTTGAATTCAGCCTTACAGGTGGCGATGGAGCTTCTGGGTATGTTATGTCGATTTATCATGTCGAAAACCACTCTCCACAGACTGAGCTTGTGGTGCCTTCGTATAGCTTCCTTCCACTGCTCACCCATGTAAGCCCACATCTTTTCTACCGACAAAGGGAGCTGTGATTTGATGGCAGGACAAGTACACAAAATGCGGCAAGTATAGTGGGCTATTGGATTGATTATTCTCACCGATAGACGTAAATATAAAATACAGACACAGGTAATATTCACTTCAAAGAACACTTACTTGAGAACCACGGTGTCATGTGGATATAGTGGGCTGTTTCGTTAGCCCACCGTGCATTGCTTAGCAGCCAGCGCCGAAGTCTGGCTCAGCTGTTTCGTACAATGATCTGTCGCCACGCATGTATGTCCCCTGCGATCATGGCGTACCTTTATAAAGGACAGCAGACCACGCCGTGGGGCCATTGTTTTGTACACCTTTTTTTGGCAAGCATGCTGCATTAAAAATGTTCTTCGTTCTCACGGCGTCTTCCTCTCGCGGCTTGGAGCCCACCTCGGCTAAACGTGACAGGACGACACAGTCAACGTAGCCGAAATAGATCAACTGCACTCTGCAGCTCATTTTTACTACTTGCTAACATAAAGAGAGAAAATTTAGCACACTTACCAATAAATGCGGTCAGTTACACTGACTCAGTGTTGTACAAAACACATGCAGGTGTTGGTACAAAACGTATAAGTCCAAATTAGTTCACATTTCTGAAGAAGCTTCTTCATTTTCCAACGGCAACACGAACGGAGAGCTGTCTTGTTGAGTTCGCCTAGCTATACAATGCAATCAAGGAAAACCCAACTTTGTAATAAAGGATGCAAGACAAAACAATGGGATTTTCTGAAAAACTACGAAATGAAAGAGCCGTCATAATCGTTAAGTCTCCCAGTTAAAACAAGAATTAAAGTACCTGTATCCTACTCTTTATTTTTGAAAGTGCCCATTGAATGACAAGACGATGAAAAACGAGACGGTACATTGTCCGCGTCATTTCTTGGACTTCACTGCTTTTCTAAAATACAGTTGAATCAATACTCGCTGAATAAGTGACAAAAAAAAAGCTTCCCTTCTCTATGATGTCATATTAAAGCAAACAATGCAAAAGGGAAATGTACCTGATATACTGCCTTCATGAACACACGAACGTGTGGGAATTGGAAATGAACTATTCGCATGATTCGACGACACACAGGCTGTAAATCTTTAATTCAAGAACTCTTCACAACTTCTTGTGTAATTATGTACCGAGTTTATTTTTATTAGATACATCAAAGTTTAAGTTATGGCCGTAGAAATCGAGCTGAAATATTTATTGTTATTTGGTTGTCCAGATTAGCTCCCTCGGCATGAGAAGTAATTTGCGCAGTTCTGTGTGTTTTTTCTTGTGTTTTATTTTAAGAAAATGAAATATTTGGAAGCCGTGCTCGAACTTGACAGTCGCATCGAAGAACTTTTGAATTAGTCAAACTCCCAGCGTCCCCTGTCTATTCGCCTAAGGCGACTCTAAGATTGAAGGCAACCGGTGTGGTTATCTTACCGTGCACTTTATATCCAAAGATATCGCTCCTTCGAAACCTATCGCTAACTGTCATTGTCACTTTCACTAATTCGCTCAGTACTCGCCTAATTTACTTTGCTTATTTTGATACAACTTATTTTCACTAATCCGCTTATTAGGTCAAACTATTGACTGCCCAGTTAAGTCACTACTTTTGTTTGCTTTCATTAGCATCATATATATGCACTGCCATGCTTCCACTCGCTTTTGTGTGGAGTTTGATCTCATACAGGGTAGCCATTGGGAGAATTTAGAAAGAAGCCAGAATTCAACCTAAAAGTAGCCAAAGTAGCCATACCATTCAATTTTTTTCGCCAAATCTGTAGCCAAGTTCAACAGAAGCGGTATTAGGAGTAGTGTTGCTATAGTTTAACAATAAATGATTCCATTTTTCATAAAGAAGGCCATAGAAGAGCGCAGTTTTGTCCTTTTGATTGGTTCTCAAACCGCAAATAAGTTGTAAATAAAAGAATAAATCATAACAAATTCAGTGCGCCATGCTTATTGTTTATGTAGAATACATGGAGTTCTTGCGAGATACAGGGTAATTTTGGAACATTCCAGCCAATAAGTCCGAATGAACATTAAGCATTAAAGCAGTTTTTCTCTTGAAGCCGCAGATCGAATTTGTTTCATAGAACCTGCATAATACCGGGTCAGCATGAGATCGTGAAATCTGGCTAAGATGAACAGTCCAGTTTCATTTTGTCGCGGACCTCTGTTCTTGTAAAGTTCACACCAGAACATACGCTGCACATCAGAATTGGAAACTTGCGCGTAACATTACAGGGGCGTAGCCAGAATTTTTTTTTCGGGGGGGGGAGGGGGGGAGGGGGGGTTAAATATAATTTATGTAGGCTTGTGCGTGCGTTTGTATGTGCGCGTGTATATATACGCAAGCAAATTTGAAAAATACCGGGGAGTGGAGGGGTTGAACCCCCCTACCCCCCCCTTGGCTACGCCCCTGTTCTATTAGTTGCGAATTTCTCAGAGCACGATCTTAGGTGTGCGCACGGGGGGGGGGGGTCACTGGGGGGCGAGAGGAGGGGCGCAAAGCCATCCCCATGCATTGACATAATAGGGAGGAGGGGCGCTGTGACGAACCTTAGCCCCCCCCCCCCCCTTGAAGGGGAAACCCTGTGCACGTTTATGGGCATGACAGTCAATGGCGCGTTTTAAGGGGAGGAGTTCGGTATTTTTTCATAGTGTTCTGATGACACTTTGCCTTGACTGTCCCAACGCGCGCGTTGGAACTTGAGGCTTATATTTTCCCTTCTCGGTGGACCTCCTCCTTTCTCTTTAAACCCGGCGCCTAATTTTAGAACCGAACAGAGCACGTCGCTCTCGCCTGGTTAATTATAACATGCTCGCTCTCTCTGACCGTACAGCGCTATCAAGTTTTCACCTTTTCACGCTGTCATCAATAAGGTAATAATGCATATGACAAAGTTATCTTTTCTCCTATTTTAGGGGCGAAGCTCCTTAAGCCGTGGGTCGTGCGTCCCCGTTGTATGTAGCCACCTCTCGTTTAGTACTTGTATATGACGAATATATTTAGGGGCGAAGCATTAAGGAATTTTATTTGCATCACATGGGTACATTCACTTGTTTACAAGATGGTTCACAGTTCGTTTTTCACATGTTCACAGGTTCTACCGAAGTCTCAGGTTCAGCACAGTATTACGGCAGGTACTACATATTGCTATACAATGCAATGGCATACAACAAAAAATCACGTTGTGCGTAGGCTTTGTATCGCTCCGCAGATCAGTCGGACTCTATTGTTAACAACTTCAACGAAGGCACAAGACCATTTTTTTAAGAAATTCTTCTTCTCCTAGTGCAAACAACTCCGATTCTAAGTGATCTATTACGATGTTGTAGGTTCGAGACAGGATTGGCCACTGATTTCTGCGGGCCTTGCGTTGATTTACTGCTCGCCCTCTGTTCTCCCACAAAGCGAAAAAGCCGGCGGTCAGCACAAGCCGTGCCAGAGCGCCACTCGGGCATCTACTTCTTTTAATGAACCTTTCAATTCCCAACGAATGGTATGTCCTGCCCACCAGGGTCCAGAATGTTCTGGCCACACAGCACGACAGTAGTGCATGTTTGTTATCTTCGTATTTTTGGCAGTGAACACACTGCTCCGAATCTACATAATGCCACTTGTACATCCGGTCCGCCTTAGGCAAGACACCCCATCCAAAACGCCAAATCACATCTTGAATATTTCCCGGGAGCCAGCTGGGCGTTAATAATACCGATGGAAAGTTCGGGTTTTTCACTTCGCATCCTGTGTTCAATAAAAGTTCTTGTGCAAGTTCCGTGTTGCGTGTTTCTAGTGGGGGGGGCCTCTAGTTGTAGCGCGGCTATCCTTTTATAAATGCCAATGACATGCCTATAGAAAGGGGTTGGGTTCAATGCCTTTGGCCCTGGGGGCAGAGCCTGTAAAAACATGCGGCTCTGGGTTCCTAGAAAGTAAGACGCAGGTTGTCTTGCAGGATGATCCTCCTGTAGCATCAGGACACTAAGAGTCGTCTTTAAGGCGCAAATGTCTGCCATCACCACTGGCGACGGGATGTTCCAACCCCCTTTCTCTCGAGGCAGGCCAAGTTGCTCGTACCTGACTAGGGGTCTTTTAGCATTCCAAAGGAACTTGATAAATTGTGACTTAACTTGACATGCTATTTTATACGGTAGTACAAGAGAGTTGGTCATGAACCAAAGACGGCCGGTGAAAACATTCATCAGCAAGTATCTCCGTACGTAAGACGGAAAACTAAATTCCATGGCCCTAGTGACCTCTTGCTCAAGGGACTCCAGTTCCTCCTTCCAGCTTTCGACAGTTGCCCCCTTAAAACTATAGTCTATTCCCAAGATTCTTAAGTTGTTTACGACATTGATGCCATGCAGACATGTTGAAGACGTAGAATGGAGGCTGAGCGATTTGCACTTGTGCAGGTTAAGCTTGGCTCCTGAGATTTTGAAATATGCTGAAAAAACTGTGAGAACAGCGGCTAGGCTGTCCTCATCCCTGTGATATATTGCAACGTCATCTGCGTAGGCCGCCACTTTAATAGTGCCACTTCCGGGGAGCTGCAGCCCTAGTACATTTGGGTGCTTCTCTATTTGAATGAAAGGTTCTATGGTTAATGCAAACAACAGAGGGGAGAGGGGACAACCCTGTCGCACGCCTCTCGTCACTGGGAAAGAGGCAACTATTTCTTGGTTGATGGACAAGTCACTCCAAATGTCTTTATAAAGTTCCATTGTGTATCAATTACTTGGGGAAACCAAATGCCAACAGAGTGGCGAAAATGTATTTGTGCTCGACCCTATCAAATGCTTGGGCCTGATCTAAGGAAGTGATCCACCCATTCGCCTGCCTTTGTCGTGTATAATCGATGATGTCTCTAACATGTTCAATGTCTGTACGTTGCGGCCAATGACCGAACACGACTGCCAGGATTTGATCACCGAGGGCATAACTTCCTGCATGCGAAGGGTCAGTACAGTTGTTAGTAACTTGTAATCTGTTCCTAAAAGTGTAATGGGACGCCAGTTTCGTGGCTCATTAAGGTGGTCCTGCGTTTTTAGAAGCAAAATAATTCTGCCGCACTTGAAGGATGATGGGAGCGTGTGTGACCTGGTGAAGACATTAAGTACTTCACATAAGGTGGGCCCCAGGATATCCTAGAATGTGTTGTAGAACTCTATGGTCAAGCCGTCGCATCCCGGTGCGGAACCCTTGTGTAGACGGTGTAATGCTCGTGTAAGCTCCTCTAGGGTAATGGGCGACACCAGGCTACAGAACTCATCTGGAGTGAGCTGCGGAAGTTGCGTAGGAAAGGGTGTTCCAAGACCGATTCTAGATTAAGTCTAAGTTCACATGTGCCTAACTTTTCGAAGTGGGCACAAAACTGTAGAATATCCTGTTTACTTAAGTTGCCTTTATTTCCCATTTGTTCCAGTCGGGTGCTATTAATATTATTTAGCACCTCTGGGTGTAAGCTGGGCGAGTGTCTAGCTTGAGAGGTGCTGGCTGCAGTTGACGTTAGCCTCCTGAGCCGTGCTAATCTAAGTTTCAAGTCGCTGACATAAGTTTTCATTAATAAAGAGGTCGACTTGCCTCTTTCGACAATGCGGATGCGTTGTAGCGTTGTCCTTATCAGATTAGAGTAACGATGTTTTAACTTTTTACCTTCATCAGTGCATATTTCCTTCCATGCCCTCTTTAGGCTATCCCAGTTATGTTCACCTATAGAGGCTGCCAAGCGGTTGCGTAAACTAGCTTTCGCCGTTTCGTCATTAAAAAGCCTGTTATCTACTCGCCATGGCTGGCGGTAGGATAGGCTATCTTTGAGTTCAAGAGAAACCAATACCAGCCTGTGGTCCGAGATATCTACGGCGTATGGCGGGGGGTCAACAGCTTGGCAATCTATGACTGCTGACTGTAATGATGGTGTCACATAGACACGGTCTAGTCGGGCCTGCGTATTACTACCAGCCCATGTGTGCTGAAAGGTCTCCCCGTGCTGCCAAGTATACGCGTCCACCAAGCTAAATTGGTTCACTATTTTCTTAAGTTCAGTTCTGTATGCGTCTCTTCTCTCCCTAGCGGGGCCTATTCTGTCCGTTAGGTTGTTGAGTACACAATTAAAGTCGCCTGTTAGAATAAGATGTTTTCTTTCCAGAAGTAGCGGGTTGAGCTGCCGGTAAAAGCCTACCGTGGCATGGCTCCTGACCGGAGCATAAATGTTTATTAGTCTAAACTGTTCCGACTGGAATTCAAAGTCGAATGTTACCATTCGACCATCTGGGTCAAAGGAAAAGTGGCTTCCATTCAGGAGGGCCCAATTGAACACTGTTATTGCCGTTCCACACATCTGGTGTGTGGGGAATGAAAAAAACCCTCGGGCACAGAACTGCTGTTCGAGTTCTCTGGCTTTTTTCAACGTGTAAATGTTCGTTTCCTGTAGACACAGGATATCACACTTCTGCTTCCTAGCTGCCCTTGCTACTAATTTTTGCTTGTGCGTAGTGCTCAAGCCCCGGATATTACATGTGACTATTTTCAAGGACATGTTTTACTTATGGAGGGAAAAAAGCCGGCAGATCCCACGCACTGTGGGAATCGATGTAATGCGAAGCAGCCAGGAAGGAGCAAATGATGCTTTACATAATTTGCATGTCATGTTTTACATGTTAGGACCTGTCATTTATGTTCGTGATACAGTCATGTCACTCAATACCAAATTTGGTGTATCTCAAGCTAACGAAACGGCCGCGAGCACGCCATGAGCGTGGCATGCAAGTCATGACGCACATGACAAGTCATGATTTCCATATTACCACTTGTCATTTATGTTCGTCATACAGTCACGTGACTCAATACCAAGTTTGGTGTATATCAAGCTAACGAAACGGCCGCGAGCACGCCATGAGCGTGGCATGCAAGTCATGTCCCTCATGACATGTCATGATTTCCATATTGCTACTTGTCATTTATGTTCGTCATACAGTGACGTCACTCAATCCCAAATTTGGTGTATATCAAGCTAACGAAACGGCCGCGAGCACGCCATGAGCGTGGCATGCAAGTCATGTCGCTCATGACATGTCATGATTTCCATATTGCCACTTGTCATTTATGTTCCTCATACAGTCATGTCACTCAATACCAAATTTGGTGTATCTCAAGCTAACGAAACGGCCGCGAGCTCGCCATGAGCGTGGCATGTAAATCAAGTCATGTCCCTCATGACAAGTCATGATTTCCATATTACCACTTGTCATTTATGTTCGTCATACAGTCACGTCACTCAATCCCAAATTTGGTGTATATCAAGCTAACGAAACGGCCGCGAACGCCCCATGAGCGTGGCATGTAAATCATACTTTTCATGACAATTTAATCATGATTTTCATGATATGACCAGCCATTTATGTTCGTCATACGGTCATGTTATGCCATACCAAATTTGGTATAAATCCCATTAACGATACGGCTAGGAGAGCACAAAGTCGTAGGCGGCTAGATAGACAGATAGATAGATAGTCAGATACGCTCAAACTCGCCGAAGTTCGCTAAGAAATGCTTCGCATTTAAAAAAAAGCCGAGACGGAAATACAAGAAGAGGCGATGTTCTACACTAATCAGTGTAAGAGGGTGTTTCAAACACTGTGCGAGGCTAGGCAATAAATACTATAGGGCAGGCGGTGTTTCACTCACGGTTCCGTGGACCCGCCAACGCCTGGTAAACAAGGGTTGAACACACTCCATGCAGGGGCGCCCTGTCTGGGCCACCAACGGACTGGGGAGAACATCCTATTCTCAAAATAAATTAATCTATGATGCATGATGTATATACAAGTTCACAGTATGCAACTACCCTTAATGATTGCCCTACTGAGGGCGTAGCACATATCAACATATCTGCACATATTGTGCTCAGAAATAATTAACAAGTTCCTTGTAAAGACAAAAAAGGAGGGGGGGGGGGGAACAAGGGGATGACATGAAGGTAATTGAAATATGCTCAGAAAGTTCTGATATGTCATGCAGTAATCTGTTCTTCTACACCTTAATTCTGCACAATCTAACTTCCTCTGCGCAATGCGCTCATACAGATGTGTGCGGAGCGAGCGGTCCCCTGCCTCACGTCGCCACCTGTTGAGACAGGTGGCCGCGCCAACGCACGTAGCAGGGAATGACAGTGTATCGACTGCACGTATTTGCGTCGTCTACCATCACGACCAGAGTACGGCCGAGCCGTGCACCCTCTGTCATAAGCATAACTACGAGGGACATTTGAAAAAAAAAAAGAAAGAAAAAAAACGGGACAGGTCGCTATAGCCTCTCACTCGTGCGAAATTCGGAAGTGGAATTCCAAACCTCATGTCGACTGCGGTTGCACTGCTTGGCCGAACGCTTTGATTGAACAATACATTTTTGAGACACGAGAGCACATGGACAGTTATTCTCGACAAAAATATCAACGTGCAGTAAACCCCAATAACGCACAGCAAGGCATCGCCTTTAACCTTACAGTAGTCCTCCAGGACCCATCGCCAGAGATGCGCAATCATGTTTAGACAATGATATTACACAGGGTGAAATTTCCACTGGACGTTATCAATAAACGAAATTTGCACTGGTCGAAGACATGTTCACGTTGGCAGTCCAGTACCTATCGTCTCCACCTTAAGAGGGCAGTTGGCCTTTTGTCATCGAGTAACGCAACCGTGAACATTCAAATTATTGCAAGGAACAAGGAAGGTGCTTGGCGAAGACGGGTAATAAGCCCGTTCGCATACATTGCAATGGATAAGCCGCATGAGCGCAGAGCACGAGAAACGCGCTCGCAACGTACGAACAATCAGATTCATTGCAGCGGCTTCCTAACCACAAGAACTATATTGCGTGTTCATTATCGGCAAGTAAAAGCACTTGACGGTTGCACACCTGCCTGTGAACAATGGGCTTTTTCGGCGCACTTTCCGTGCCGCCATTTGACTAGAAGTGTTATGAAATTCAACAATGGATGAAATTACTGAGTCATAAGGGAAAAAAAAGGAAAGAACCGGGCATTGCCTTACATGCGCCGAAAAGGACAAATATGCAAAGTAACGAGTATTTGTACACAGTGCAAAGTGATAGCGCTAGCATGTCTATGCAACACATGACAGTTATTTCAGTCTATGGACCCGTATACTTATGGCTAGAAATGCACAGGTTTGTACTTGGTCGGGAGCGTTCTGTCTTTTGTGCGGCGCTTTTTTAAATGCGAATGCATTTCATAGTCGGGCTATGTCAGGCATCCGGCGTTGGCGTTGGCGTTGTCCGCGGAGGAGGAGGAGGAGGATAGGTTGAGGAGGTGTGCGCGCCGGCAGGTGTTAGATGTGAAGCATCTTATGGCGAAGCTTAATCCGGTGGTGGTGGTGTGCGGCGTGACCACCCTTACTGCGCATGCGCAAACCCTTTAAAAAAATAAAAATAAAAACCTCCTCTTTCCCTCTCTCTCCTCTAGGCATCCCTCCCCGCGGCAACCACACCCTCACTGCGCATGCGCCTCCCCTCCTCTCTCTCCCTGCTACGCTCCCCCCTCTCTCCTCTAGGCATCCCTGCCCGCGCCGTCCACACTCCCACTGCGCATGCGCGTCTCACCTCTCTTCTCCTACGCTCCCCCCTCTCTTCTCTAGGCATCTCTGCCCGCAGCGTCCACACTCCCACTGCGCATGCGCGCCCCCCCTCTGTCTCTCCTCTCCTACGCTCCCCCCCTCTCCCTCTCTCGCCTCGAGACGCCGACACAGGCAGCGTCTGCTAGCGAGTTTCTTGGTTGAAAAAACCGACTGCTCGCGCTGCACAACCGTTCACTGGCCAACCCGTATATATGGCAATGAATCTTGACCTCCAAGGTGGTGCCGGTGGGGGATTTCTCGTGTGCGTTGTTGAACAATAAAAATTCGCAGCGTGCGCGTTAACTAAAAGCGGACTGCGGCGGAGCTCGGCGGAGCTATATATGAAAAAAAAATTAAAAAAAATAAATAAAAAAAATTAAAAAAACAAGAAAAAGCAAAAAAAAAAAAGGCGCTGCGCCTTGCTCCCGACCGGGCTGCAGAAATCACGCGCCTTTTCCTTCTTCGAACCACAACCACCATATATAAATGGAGTGAAGCGCGCGCGAAATGCATTCGCATTTCCTCACGATTCCCTTCGGGGAGGTGGGCGCATTGTTTTTTAATGTGAGCAGCCGCAAGGCTGGTACATGTTGGCTGGGAGAAGCATGGAGTTCACCCACCTATTCAGTAGAAGTCGCTGTCTGTGTCTATGCCGTCCGGCGCTGCCTGTTGACTTGAGCGCTGCCTTGCCTTCACCTCCTCTCGCTCGCTGCCTGGCGTGCCGCTTCGGTGACGCCCTGCTATGTCCCGCCGCGCCTTCTTCATGCTGCGTTGGGGGCGCTTCTCAACGCCCTGTGTGTGGACGCCCAGACCTGAAGGCCTGAGCGGCTGGATGCTGTTTCCACCGTGGGTGGCCTCGGGGTCTCGGCTGCGGCCATGTCGTCCTCGGCCGACGCCCGCTGGCATCGGATATGTTCGTGGCAGGGTAGGCCTGGGGGGAGCTGGGAGACCCAGGTGCGTGTTCGTCAATAACGAGCTCGCCGGGTTCGTGTTCATCTGACGAAGGTGTTCCTGCGTGGTCCTGAGTGGCCGACCCGTCCGCCACGTTCTTTTCTTCTCGGTCGCCATGTTGGGCTCCCTCCCCGCCGCGCTGTTGCGAGCTGCCGCCATGTTGCGGCGTGCCCACGGACGGTGGTTGAAGCCGGTTGGAGTCTTGCGACTCGTGTTCTGTCGTTTCTTCGTCTCCTGGCATGTTGTTCGTCTTCTCCTGCTCGGTTGAACTGCTGGGGTGTCCGTCGTTTAGAAGTTGCCGGGTCTCGTGACTACGTGGCTCATCGTCGTCACCTTTTTTATGCCACCACGTGTTGCGCGCCTCGGCCCTGGCTCCCGACGTCAGCTTTCTTTCCAGGCTGAGTTTCTGGTCTCCCTGCGGCTCGTTGCCTTTGTCCGTCGTGAAGAGGTCGTCCTTTTGACGTTTCTCGAGGCCACGCTCTTGAACCCCGCCACCGACCGTGTCTTCGACGCTTGCCCAGCTGACTACGCTGGTGTTGTCGTCTTCTCTGTCTGCTTCCATTTCTTCGCCGCTGACGCCCGTCGCGCCGCGCGGCTCTCCTATCTCTCGCTCACCGCTGTCTGTGACCCTCTCCGCTTCGGCGGCGTTAGCGTGGTTGGGCCTAGCATGGCTCGCTTGTGTCACGTGTTGCTCGCTGTTCGTGCTCGACAGCGGCTCCGCATCCCGCCGTGTTTCTTTTTGCGGCCCCTTTGTTGTCGCGGCGTCGGCTTGTGCTGGCGTCTTTGCGGGGGTAGCGTTCTGTTCCAGGTTATCCGTAGCGTCGCTCGGCTTCAGTCGCTTCGCAGGACGTAAAGTAGTCAGTCTCCGTGTCTCGTCTGTGGAAGCCGCCCGCCTGAGTACTGGGAATTCGTCTACATCCATGGCCGCCGCCATACTATACGACTTTCTTGCGGTGCAATCGACGCTGGCGTGGGCTCCGCCGCAACGTCGGCACGGTTCGGTACAGGTGTCCGTTCTGTGGCCAAAAACTCCGCACCTGGCACAGTGCGGGGTATCGCACTGTGCCTTGAGGTGGCCCTCGAGGTTGCAACGCCTGCAGAGGCGGCGTACGCCGCGGTACTCGAAAGTCGCTCTGTGGCCGCCCACACGTGCGAAATTCGGAAGTGGATTTTCAGGCCGCATATCCATTTTGATGTAGCGGGTCCCGGTGCGAATGCTGGGATGATCTTTGTATCGAGCTTCTTCAATCTTCAACGTGGTTCCGAAAGACTTGAGACTGGTTGCGACTTCATTGTCGGACACGTAGGATGGCAAGTACAAGCACGTGACGCTTGCGACTTGCCTGGCCACTGGTACGAGGGGAACTACATGGGTGCCGAGATGTACCGCTGGTTGCCAAAAGGACTTGAACTGCTCGTGACGAGTTGACTCCGACTTGAAAGTCGTACCCTCCGTGGTGCTGGACACTGTATATCTCCTGAAGCCCCACCAACGTTTCCGTGGCGTCGATGACTTCGTCCACGGACGTCCCAGGCGGGGTACGCACGTTGAAAAAAATGTTCCTTTGGGGGTGGCATGGTGACAGCCCGCGTGCCGCCCTCGCGCGGGCACTTGCTTGATTGGACTTAGGTTCTGGCGGCAACACGGACCTGCGGAAAAAAGAAAGACTGATACGGTGCGCGAAGCTCCTTATGGCATTACCTCGGCGGTCCTCGGTTGTCCATGCACTCTGAGTAGCCAGTAGGTACTGGATTTCGACCTCCAAGGTAGTGCCGGTGTGAGATGTCTCCTGTGCGTGATTAAACAATAAAAAAAATTCACAACGTACATGTAAAATTAAAGTGAGCTTCGAGTCGCCATGACTCTCATCGACCCTTTAGTATAAATGCGCCCGATCTCACGTCGTTGATGATGTACTGCGCAGAATTCGCGGAAGATTACCGGTTTACCGCATTTACTTCGTGGATATGGTGTCGTCATCTCCAGTTCTCGTCTCGTTTCCGAGAGGGCGCTGTCCTATATACATGGGTCCAATAATGGCGGTTGGGTGAAGGTACGCTAGATGGCGTTGGCGGTGCAGCTGCTCTTCGATTGCGCGGACCGCCGTACGAGTGCGCTTGCCGGATCGTGCTGCTTGACGGACTATGGACGACGACCGGTCGTTGAAGTTTGAATAAAATTTCACACACACTATCGCTTTGATTACTGCTGGGCGAAACCACTGAAGATTTCACGGTGTAACCATGATTGCTTCAGTCACCATAACTCTCATCGACCCTTTAGTATAAACGCGCCCGATCTCACGTCGGTGATGATGTACCGGGGATATTCACGGAAGATTCACGGTTTACCGATGAACCTCCGCAGCTTCGCCCAATCATCATCATTCACTCCGTGGATATGCTGTGTTTTTTTTTCCCAGGTCGTAGTTACCCCAGATATTTAGAAACAAGCACTGCACAACCATATTATGACTTCTGTATTGATGGGGTATTTGCTGTTTTTCGTATGAATAAAGGTAGATGCCGAAACATTCTAGTTTTTCTCTTTTCCTTGAGGACTTTTACGGAAACAAAAGGTCGCACAAATTCTTAAAGCAGTTGTGAAATTCCGTGAGTGTCTGTGTATGTTGGCAAATTGAACAAATCGCACCGCGGGGCGCCCTGGAAAGCCGTTTCGGCCAATCGTCGGCGCGCCTTGTAATTTGTCGTAGATGCTATGTGTCATTCATTAGGAGGTATTCACGTGACGTTATCCGCAAGGGGCGCTAGCGAGGTGATGGCCATACCTGTGCTTGCTTAACTATGTAGCTGATTTTAGGCTTCTCATAATCATACCGTGGTTTTGGGACGTAAAACCCCAGATATACACTCTAAGCCGCAAAGGACGGAAATGGGAGTAACTGCTGCATTTCGTCCCCGCGACGAACAGTTAGTCCGCGGGGGGATCAACTGCAAGACGAGGGTGCCGTGTGCAAAGTGAGGGAGGAACTGTTAGGCCAGAGGGAGCAACGTTTACTCCCATGGAACTTCCCCGCGCAACGGCGGCCTCGAACGAATGGTCAGCGTGCGCGTAAGGAAATAGTCCGCTAAAGAAATCAACTGTTAACAGTTTGTTTTAGTGTACACGGCCATGACAACTACGGCAACTACGGCAGGAGTAAGGGAATATCGTTTATATGGCATAATAATAAGCAAATGTAAGAAAGCTCCCACACACAAAAAAAATGTGCACGCGCCCAAGCTGTATCCATGCGCGGCGTGGTGTTCTCGTGGCAAGCTAACCCTCGATGGTGCAGCGGTGTGTTGTGGATGTGTTCTCGTTTCGTGGTTGTGATTGCTGGCACTTGTGGTGCACTGAATGTTCTTCGCGCTGTGGTAAACGTGGTCCGCTACTGGAATGAAGTGCTACGCCATCGAAATGCTGCGCGCCTCCTGGATATCGCCTAAAAGGTGAGTGTAAACAAGGCTGCATCACTCGGCGGGATTTTAGCTGTGTGTTGTTGATATGTAACGCTGACCGCTCATTTAACATTCACGTTCTTCGCGAATTAAACACTCATAGTTGATGACGTAAGTCATGTTCCGCCTGCTATAGAACTACAAACATGGTGGCTGGGCCATCGAAACATGGTAACCTCGGAGAAGGACATTAGCTGCAGCAAGTACAGCTGTTCCAAGTTTTTTTCAGCGCTGCACAAATAAGCGTTGTTTATCAGAAGTTTTCGTGGCATTCTGAGAGAACATTCACGTAAACTCCGCTCAATGTCTTCTATTGCAAGGTAAACAAGTCATTTGGGAAGATTGGCTGATAAAATTGCATGTCTAGCTAAAGGATTAGACAAGTGCGGCGAGTTGGGCGGGTTGGTAAAGATGCATAACTACGCACGTTCGTGTTGCGCGCTTGTGTTGTCTGCGTCTCTTTCTTGTGCCTCCGTGTTTTTTTTTTTTTTGTGCTGAACGTCCGTAGTAAAGGATTAGCACCACTAACACAGGCAGTCGGTGACCGCATCGGCGACATTGCTCATTTGTAGCGACGCTAAGAATCATATAGTTTTTCTCTCTCTCAAATGAAGCGCAATCTTTATTGATAACTAAGTGGGCCCACAAGCGTGTCCCTGTGAAAGCTTGAAACGTTAAAATCCAGAACGGGTTTCTTGAGCTTCACAACACATTTTGAACTTTTCGATTGCATTATGACAGGTTCAGTGAAAGAGCAGTTTTCGTCTAATTTTTAGGCATGCGGCATTTCTAACAGACGCCGTGTGATGCAGCTACAAGTGCACGCACACTTCTGCCGGAAATAATGAATGATTCTGCATTTACTTTTTCAGGGAATCGATGAATGAGAGCGTTGCGCCTCCCGAGAAACGTCTTCAACATCTTGCGGCTACGAACACGCTCTCAGCAGCTGTCGATGGTGCTGTTGCACTTCCTGAAGTCGGCTGGACAGCATCCATTCGAATAAAACATTGCACTTTTCATTGCTTCTCCTAGGATGCAGGGAAGCCATCCTATCTTCTGTATTCAACAAAGTTTAATTTATGTGTACGATGCTGCAGAATTGACACGAGTCGTTCAATAAACTTCGTTGTTTCGTTAGACGTTTTCGTTTTTCTGACACTAAACAGACATTTTCGCTGAACGATATAACCAACAGCGTTCTGTACACTAAGCAGCAAGCAAGCTTGACACAGCGACAGGAGCATATATGGGAACTTTTATATATACATACATTCACCAAGCGCTCAAATTCGCTCGAAATACGCTCACAGAAAAACCAATCCAGCGCATTTCACATTTTCACGAACGGCAAAACCGAATGGTTGCTTGCGAAACACTGAAGGCTGAAGCCTAATATAAGGAATCTTGCCACTTTGACGAACATGTCAGAATGCGCACTGTCCAAACGGTGCCTACATATATAACCCCGGTAATTTTCACGCTGCTGTGTACGGGGGGCATGGTATAGTGGCTAGCGTACGTTGCTGCTGATTCAATGGTCGCGAGTTCGAATCCTGTGTGTTGGTTGTGAATTTTCTGTAGTTTACTTCTGAATTTACTTCTGTGTATTGATTGTATACGTCATGAAATGCATAAGTCAACCTCCAAATTCTCGGTAATTCAACCAGAAACTGTAATAAATTGTTTTTTTTTATCGAGAAGGAGCAACTGTTAGTCCCACCAGGGGTAACAGTTCGTCCCTACGCAGTTACCAGGCAAAAAGTGGAAGAAATCAGTTGCTCCCACAAAGGGGTAACTTTACACCCCAACATTTCGTCCCTCAAAACTACTGAGGACTAACAGATCGTCCCCTCACAGTTACTCCCTAAAGGACGAATCGTTCATCCTTTGGGGAGTAATGGTTGTGGCAACGCAGTTACCCCCCAAAAGGACGAACCACAGACCCCTTTTCGCCCTTTGCGGCTTAGAGTGTACTACTACTGATTTTAAGCTGTGCAACATTTCTTCTGTTAAAGGTTAGGACATGCGCTTTACTGCCATCATTTATGCAGCTCGGGCATGTATTTAGGCATTTGTCACTTAAATAAGCACCTGATATTTGCCTTTGCCATTGTTCTTTTGTTTAATGTTTGTACATATAGCTAGGTTTGCACTGCCACTATTTATAAGTTTGATCTCGAGGAAACCTGCATCAAAATTGCTGCCTTTGCTCTGTATTTTGCTTCATTACTCAGTTCTGTGATAATGTGCTACACTGTTAAAAAAAAAGCCGTAACCATACGGTAAAACAACGCGTTAACTCTTGATGCCAGACTGTTTCCCATTACGGCATAGGACACTAATGAAGCCGTAGTTTCTTACAAACATTACCGATGCCGTAGCTCAGGGAACTACTTTTGAAACCGTGGTGTTTCTCAACGTTACGAATCCCGTAACGCAGGTCAATAGCTGTAAAGCCGTACCTATTTATCAACATTAGCAATGCCGTACCGCAACTATCTGCTATTGAAGCCGTAGTGCCTCATAACATTAGCAACGCCGTACCACAACTATCTGCTATTGAAGCCGTAGCGCCTCATAACATTGCTAGTACTGTATCACAAGCAAAAACATTTAAACCCGTTGTTATGTACTGATCTTGTCCATACCGTACGATGGGTATATTGTTACATCACTTAACGTGCGACTATATTTCCTACCGTACTTGGCACATGCAGGATCTAACATGAGAACTGTGGTGCTTGCGACGAAAGTATTTAATTTGTATCATTCCTGTCTGATAACAGCCTATTCAATGAATAATCAAAGTACCAGAAAGTGATCCTATATAAATAGATGGGAGGGAAGAAGGCCACATACATCAGCGACTGAAATGGACTCTCATAATTGCGTCTCTTTTCATTCTGTCTCATGCAGCATTCATTTGTATTAGTAGGCCTCTATGCTGTTGTGCGAACTAGTGCTGTAGTTCTGTGTTTGGTGGTTTGACTAAAGCGGAACCTGTATAGTCGAGAGCCCACAAAAAGAAAATATTGGTTAGAATGATCAAATATAATAATTATTCAACTGTCTGGCTCCCATATGGTGAGCTTTTTTCGTTCTCCTTCAAACACCTTCAAATGTTCCGCACTAAGTTAAATTGATACTTGAATAAGGTTGCATGAATATTCAGGATAGCGTTTTTACAGAAAAAGAAAACACAGAAAAAGTCAGTTGAAAGTTGTATTGTATTTGAATATAAATACATTGAACATTTGCGGATTGCACACATCTTGTGGAAGAACAAATTGAGCTGTTTCTTGCCGAACAAGACAAGATATACTTGCAGAGCCCTATTTTTTTCTTGAAAATTTCACTCTCCAAGCAAGCCGCCAAAACATTTGAATGGACTCCTCTGTGTCGCTTAGCTTTTGCCTTGTGTGGTTCCCTTGTCATGTGCCAACAATGTACCTGGAATAAACATGAGACAGCCATGTCACAGATGTACACAAAAACAGCAATGCTAAGGGCCATCATGGTTGCACTTAACGTGTAACGCAAGGTGTATTCCACATAATCACAGGTTTTAGAATAGGGGTCCTGAAGAAATAGTGTCAATGCCACTGCACGTTTGCGAGACCTAAAAAGCATTAAAGGGGTCTTGGGCAAGGTATTTCTCGAATTAAGCGAGAGCCCCACAGGCAGCTACAAAAGCTGTGCACCAAACAAATATGGTGCCACCCATTGGCCTCTTTGCCAAGACCAAACTGACCCAATTTCTCAACTGACGTTTTTAATAAATAAATGGTGGTATAGGTTATCGCTTTCTTCCATCTTATGCATACAACAAAGGTCAGTCAGAAAATAGCCCATGTTTTTAGAATCGGCAGCCGATTTGAGTGCTCGTAGGCACTTGGTAACTCGGATTGCCTCAGGTTACGACGGCAAGTAATGTCGTTTCACACAATTGATGGCGATTGTCAACAAATTAATTACCATAACAACCTTGGAATAAAAAATCCAGCAGAGCCCTGCACTATGGGAATCGATTTAATGCGAAGCAGCCGGCGAGTAGCTGCCTACTCTGCCCTATTTATTTAAATAATATTTATTTATTTTTCATTTGAGCCTAGTGTTGCAAATTGGATCGGTGTCTTACTGTAAATTGAGTGGTGTGCAGATTCTGAGCTTACAGGCTTGTTGAGTGCACTGGCACCTAAGCACAGCTTATGGTTAGGGCGCCGTGTTCTCAGATAAATCCGCATAAATCCAATAAACACTCGCCGGTAAAATTTTTGACCATTCAGATTTATCCGATAAGCTCCAATTTTAAAGCAGCATTTTCAACGTTCAAAGGGCATTTTCAAAGCTGACACTCACCAATAGGAAGGAGAGCACTTGCATCAGTGGCCGCAACCTCGTAAAGTATGCTTGCGTCTACAACAACAAGCTTTAAGGTTGTAATACGAACAAACGTAGGTGTTTTGTATTCAAGTATATGTGTTTGTATGTACACGTACGTATTTGCACGTTGGAACCTTCCAGACATGTAAAATATACTTACTGTGTTCATATGTTTTCGTGTTCAGATAAAATTTTATCTAGATTTCGGAGTATTGAGAATAGTAATAAGAATAGGTCCTTTCTTTTCATCAAGATGAGGGTGGATCAAGATGAGGGTGGCTGGGAGAAAAAGCTGAGAAGCAGCTTGACTAGCTTCTGCACCCTCCAAAAGAACACTGGCGGGTTTGCTGCAGTGGACATCAACAGCCTTTTTAAAAGTATAAATGAACAGAAAGCGACAAAAAAATGAAAGGATTTAAAAACAGGATTATCAGCAACAGTTTCACTGAAAATAAAATTAATAAGGACACGGCACAACTTATAATGCAGAATTCAACACCGAATTTCGGAGAATTGGGAATTTGCTAGAAACAAACTGATGGACGCTGAATTTTCTTCAAAAAAAAAAACTTCAGAAAACTTTCCGAATTTCAAGAAAAATAAACTCCGAAAACACAGTGCCCTACTTATTGGCCCAACGTATGTTGCCTCGCATGTTACTACATCAAAGAAGTCAGTTTTGTTGAAAAGAAATGCATTCTATGATAGGATGACAAGCATGTCACAAACGGTGATCGTTATCGTATTCCTATGGAGTCGAGCAACGCTCGACATAGCTTGTCAACTCATAGGAGTACATACGTATTGTTTATTACATTTTATGAAAGCTGATACCAAACACTGCGACCACAATTGTTGTCATAACATCATGCCTACATAGGGTCTTTTTTTATAAGCAATTTCAAGCAAATGTGCGGCTCTGCATTAGAATACTAGACTGCGATGCAAAATGCATGGCTTCAAGTTCGGCTCAAACTGGGATTATTATTTCCATCCATCAAAATTTTCGTTCACTGATAATGCCACCGATGCTGGTACCGGATTTGCTTTGGCACATGCTCCTTAACGCTATCGTGTTATTATTTGCAATGTCTATTCTCACCGTTTCTCGGCTGACATAAACAATGAATCAATCACCTGTGACACACACCCCGCATTACACGGACCGTAGTTTGTGGTATGCGCATGGGAAAAAGCGTTTCATGAAGGAATAAGTGACAGCCATGTCACGTTATTCATGTCATGACCTGTCAGGTTCGTCATTGCTGATACCCTCCAGTGCCAAATTTGGTATATACCAAGTAAAGCAGGTGACCATGAAAGCGCCCAGACGTAAGCAGCTGATATATAGAGATAGGTAGATAGAAACGGACAAAATGTCTTTGGTTCGCTAAAAAATGCTTCACATAAGTTAAAGGATTCTGCGTACCTGAGGCTAATTCCTATACAAGGTTTTAATCGCTGCTCATCGTAGCTTGCCTATGCTTAGCACTTGCATCGTGACACTGCAAGCGCTGGACACAAATATTGCCCCATTCAAAAGCTCAAACATCCTGCGTGACCCGAAGCCAGCACAAACCTTCGGAGCCCCTATTTGAAACCTCTAATGTAAAGCCTCACATGGCATTTAACCCATTACCACCTCTGTACATTAACCTACATACAGATCTATGCAGCCACACATGATCATCTATGAAAATAATATTACTAATGCACACTGCTATGCAAGATATAAAAATGCTAAGCACATGCAAGGGTTATGTTTGCCTATACAGCTTTAAGTGGACAAGACAACAACAAACAAAGAGATGAGCCATTATCACCTGGAGGGTGATTCCACGAGAGATCAAACATGCATGTTCCGTGAATATTTTTGTTTTGTCTGGGTTTTTTATATGTTATGCGGGCACATTCAAAGTGCACGGAACCGAAAATTTTATTTCCGAAAAACGCTCCGAGAGCGAGAAAAAAATATTTGAAAGTGGTGGCGCGGGCGTCTTGTTTTTGCTCACCACAATATTTTTGGATTTTGCGGCCGAATTTAATGTGAACTGTAAACGTGGCGTCAAAATTTTTTTGTGTTGGTTTTAATAGGCAATACTGTGAACTACATCTGTCTTTCTCGATGCTGTCCTCCAAACGGAAAAAATGTAAAAAAATGGCACACACGGCCCAAATCCAAAATGTTTGCCAAGTCTGATGCGTCTTCGCCTGTTTGCTATTTTACACAGGAACTTCAAAACTGTGTCGCGTATATAAGAAAGGCTTTGAAATAGTTCTGCCAAAGATCGTTTTCCTACAAGCAGCGTAAAAAAAAAGAAAAAATAGTTAAAAAGGCAAGTTCTTTCAGAAAAGCCCATTTTCAAAAAACAAAATAAAAAAAACCCCGGTCTCAATTTGGACGAAAATTTTTTATCGAAGAGCGCTTATGTCAGTCAATGCACGGTTTCAATATCATATGTCCTCATTTGCTTTGTTAACCAGATATAACGGGCCAAGGTGACCCTTGCTGTGTGTTCTCGCTTCAGTGCCTTTGATGGTTGTCATCAGCTTGCATGTGTGTAAATTTACACTACTAATTATTTTGCTGCAGCGAAACTTCACTCTGGTGGCCTGTCTTCAGGAAAAATGTATTCTCAGATTTTATTTGTGTCTAGTGTGTGCGGGGGTTGGCTGCTTCCGCTCTTTAAATGACTACGCGTACAGAGTTTGCAGCCTGCAACCTCGCCTAGAAGCATGAGAAAAGAGGTGGACGCACCTGTTCAATGTATTAATCGCTTCATGTTGCTCAAGAAATGCTTGGTTTACCTTCACGCGGTTTCTCAGATGTAGACAGGTTTTCCATAGTTCACAGTATTGCCTATTAAAATCAACACAAAAACTTTTCGATGCCACATTTGCAGTTCGCATTAAATTCGGCCGCTAAATCCAAAAATATTGTGGTGAGCAAAAACAAGACGCCTGCGCCGCCACCTTCAAATATTTTTTTTCTCGAGCTCGGAGCGTTTTTTCGGAAATAAAATTTTCGGTTCCGTGCACTTTGAATGTGCCCGCATAACATATAAAAAACCCAGACAAAACAAAAATATCGACCGGACATGCATGTTCGATTTCTCATGGAATCACCCTGGAGAGTTTACACTTGATAACACACATCGAATTCTCAAAGTGAAATATTTACTAGTTACAGTGAGCCGAGTTTTGACTGCCCTACAATATAAGGTAGAAGGACTGAAAGCTGGGCCAGTTGGTAACCATACTTGAACATAATTTAACTAAGCGCACGACGACGAGAACACAAGAGAAGAAGGGAACAGACACAGCGCTGACTCGCAACTGAATGTTTATTTGGAAAACATGAACGAAAGAAAACAACACTTCAACCCTCCAACCCATGTGACCACACTAAAACAAGAAAATGGCAGGTCAGCTGACATCTTGACCAAAGAAAAAAGGAACAACCTGAACACCCCACGTGCACTCTCCAACAGCAGAAAAGTTAAGATAACGTGCTATCTAAGAACCTTACCTCGCTATCATGTAAGGCTATAGAAGGCACGCTAATGCATTGTTCACCCCTTTTTTTTGATGTGATATGCTTCAATTATTTCTCGTGTAGTTTGATCTTTGTGTGTCGATATAACTTTAGCTTCATGAAAGATAGGAGCGCAACTACACAGCGCAGCATGTTGGGACACATGCGAGTATGCATTTCCTTCCAAAGAACGCCTGTGTTCCAACAACCTAATGTTGATGCACCTACTTGTTTGGCCTATACACGACCGCAGGAAAACGGTAAAAGATCATAGCTCGGCACACTCACTCATGAGTGCACTCAACTCACTCACACTCATTTGAACGTGGGGAGTTGAGTATGAGTGAGTACTCATGCGTGTGAGTGGACGTGAGTGTGAACGTGAGTGAGAACTCATGAGTGTGAGTGGTCATGAGTGTGAACGTGAGTGAGTACTCATGAGTGTGAGTGGACGTGAGTGTGCACGTGAGTGAGTGCGAAGGCTGAAAAAATTATGGTGAGTGAGTTTGAGTGAGTACTCCCTTAAAGTGCCGACCTACGGAGCCCGGCACACTCACTCATGAGTGCACTCAACTCACACTCACTCACATTCATTTGAACGTGGTGAGTTGAGTATGAGTGAGTACTCATGAGTGTGAGTGGAGGTGAGTGAGTACTCATGAGTGTGAGTGGAGGTGAGTGTGAACGTGAGTGAGTGCTCACGAGTGTGAGTGGACGTGAGTGTGAACGTGAGTGAGTGCGAAGGCTAAAAAAATTGTGGTGAGTGAGTTTGAGTGAGTACTCCCTTAATGTGCCGACCTATGTAAAAGATAGACGACACCCTTCCTACATTGTACAAAAGGAGTCAAGTGTTTGACCCCGCAGCCCTCTTCAGTTACTCCTGACACGCGCTTCTTAATTTTTTTTTCTTTGGTCAAGATGTCAGCTGACCTGCCATTTTTTCTTGTTTTAGTGTGGTCACATGGGTAGGAGGGTTGAAGTATTCTTTTCTTTCGTTCATGTTTTCCAAATAAACATTCAGTTGCGCGAGTCAGCGCTGTGTCTGTTCCCTTCTTCTCTTGTGTCTGCGTCATCGTGTGCTGAGTTAAATTATGTTCAAATATAAGGGAGTTGACAAGTATTCATTCTAAAAGACAGGGCGTGCAAACACGGACACAACAAAGCATTCAAGACACCACAAATACCGACTAACAAGAAGATGTGCACAGAGGCAGGAAGAAAAGAAGGCAGGAAAACTTATTTGCGCGTGCCCATGCCGCAGGTGAACCTATCAATCCCTCACTTGGGGGGTCTACGTGAAAGATGACTGTTAAGGCATTTGATTTCATCTTTATGCAAGGTAATGGACAGTTGGCCCACGCATGTGCTACCACTATTATCAATATGCCATGCCTCAATCATCAGACGCGTTTCATCATTCCTATACAGGTACAAAATTGCGTATTCATCGAATTTTCGCGTGTACTTACATTCGACTATGCAAAGAAAGATTAGAAGGTGAGCCTCCAGTTGTCGATCTCTAATGTCCCAATAATTTCTGGTTAATGGAACAACCCGTCTTACATAGAAGCAGCCGTTGCTGAAAGGAACCTTATACACCACACCTGTACAGTAATCAGTGAACATATTGGGTTTTTACGAAACCGATATTGGTCTGCTTCTCGTCTTTTACTCGCTGATTCTTTCTCCTGCACAGCTGAACAGATCTTGCCTAGCTTACCAGCAGCCTTAAAGACAACGTCAACGCCGTAGCTACTTCCTCCTTTCTTTAGCCTGTGAAGTACGCAATAAATGTATGGTATACCTACTACACACTTCTTCCTATTGCTTTCGCAACCATGCTCGGACTTAAACGACTTCTTTAAACGTTCAGCAACAGTGGCCAATGCAACAAGAGGATTACCCACATCTAAAAGACGTGTAACATGTGTATTAAAGCTATCGCTTATTTGATGCTCACACGACATCGTGAGGGCTCACTTAAGGCAAGAGATGGCTATACAGTCTTTTGCAGTTGAAACTGCTCTTAAACTTCTCGTCAAAGCACTCGAAGGTTGTAAAAAATGGTATAGCGATGTCTTGCCTTAAGTCAGCCTTCCCAAAGTCATGTGAGCCCCAAATGAGTGATAGCTTTAATGCACAGGTTACGCACTTTTCAGATGTAGATTATCCTCTTGTTGCAGTGGCCACTGTCGCTGAACGTTTAAAAAAGTCTGTTATGTTAAGTCCGAGCATGGCTGCAGAAACCGATAGGAAGAAGCGTGTCGTAGGTTTATCATACATTTATTGCGTATCTCACAGGCTAAAGAAAGTAGGAAGAAGATAAGGCGTGGATGTTGTCTTTATGGCTGCCAATAAGCTAGGTAAGGTTTGTGCCACGGTGCAGAGAAAGAATGAGCAAGTAAATGGCAAATGGACCCATATTTCTTTCGTAAAACACACCAACCAGTACACCAGCCGTACAGGTGTGGTGTATATGGTTCCTTTCAGCTGCGGCTACTTCTATGTAGGACAGACGGGTCGTTTCATTAACCAGGGATTATTGGAACATAAGAGATCGCTAACCGGAGGCTCACCTTCTAATCTTTCTTTACATTGTCGAGTGTAAGTACACACGAAAATTCGATGAATGCGCAATTTTATACCTGCATAGGAATGACGAAACACACCTGATGATTGAGGCATAGCATATCGATAATAGTGGTAGCACATGCATGAACCAATTGTCGGTTAATTTTCATAAAGATGAAATCAAACGCTTTAACTGTTATCTTTCACATAGCCATAGGTCGGCAAAACTTGTGAAGCTCACTCAGGCTCACTCACGAAATATATTTTGCGCTTAGGGCTCGGACTCAGACTCACCAAAATTTTTCGGAGCCGGACACACACTCACCAAAATATTACTCACCCGAATTCATTCAGACTCAGACTCACGGCTCAATCTGAGTTAGAGTGAGTCCGAGTGAGTCGACTCATGAGTGCGTTAACCTAAATTTTTTTTTTGACTGTGGTGTCAATGCTCTGTAACACCAAGATCTCACGTAATCGGTGCTTTTCTTGGCGCCTTATGATATAGGCTACTACCTACTAATACGAGTTAGGAGTGCCCGTAAACTAGTAAAGTCATTTTTCTTGAAAGAGATGACATCAGATATATTTTTCAAGAACTTTCTTGGAAGAGTTGCAAAGGGAGGGGGGGGGGGCGGAGGTCAAGGCACTCCCCTACGTAATTCGCACCTCTGATCAATAACTATTTAAATGGTGTATAAAATACATTGCTTTGGAATATGTTTGAGCAGACGTGAGTACAAACGTGAATCCAGGCAAGGCAAGGATAGTTCCAGGCAAGGCAAGGATAGTAATGTGGAAGATGAGTAGATATGAACATAGGTCGGCAAAAAACAGTGGAACTCACTCAGACTCACTCAAGAAATATATATTTAACTTTGGACTCACTCGGACTCAGACTCACCAAAATTTTCCTGAGCCGAACTCACTTGGACTCACACTCACGAAAATTTTCTTCAACCAGACTCAAACTCACCAAAATATTACTCCCCTGAACTCACTCAGACTCAGATTGAGCCGTGAGTCTGAGTCTGAGTGAGTCCAAGTGAGTCGACTCATGAGTGAGTTTGCCGACCTATGCGTAAACCCCACACGTCCCGGATTGATAGGTTCGCCTGTTGCATAGCATGAGCAAATAAGTTTTTGTGCCTTCTTTCCTTTCTACATTTGCACACATTTTCTGTGGTTAGTTGGCTTTTGTGGTGTCTTGACTTCTTTCTTTTGTCCGTGTTAGCACGCCCTGTATTTTAGAACCAATGACCTCAAGCGTCTCTTAATGCACCTTTACATAGGATGCCTTTTCTCGAATAGAGCAGCTTGTTCAAGAAGGTAATTTTCTCATAATGAATAAGAAGCAAGAGATACTGACCTCAGAAGAAATTCGAGGGTGGCCCCCGCACATGCAGCGTACTTGATGTCTAAGCAGTAGCAGACAGCAAACAGGTGCTCAACAGTCAGCCTCAAGGTGAGGTTTGGCATGATGAGCTCCTTAACCGCATGCAGGCGACAGGTAAATTCGAAGATGGACTGACCTGGAAGAAAGCAAATTAGCAATGAGAAAAAAAATATTCTTATGTTTACACATGCTGGGCAGTGTTACACATGTATTCTGTAGAAGTTAATAAAATGATTTTAGTGAAGTCTGACAGGCGGATCAGCCAACAGATGCAACTAGAAGCGGGGCTGTAAAAATAAAAAAGATGAATACGAATGTCAAGCTACGATGGCTCAGAACACTTAAAGCAGGGTCCTTAAATACTTTGCTGATTTTAAAACTTCTATGTCATGCTATGGCCGAACTTTATACACTACTCAAAGCTGCTACAGCGTGGCACCATGCACTGTGTCACTGAGAGCATTGTTTGTGTACTGAAACACTTGTTCAGTGCGAGACAAGCTGACAGTCAAAGCGCATCTTGTACATGTGTTGCGCTATTCTTTGAGAGACGTGGAGTATTAGGGGGGTTGGGGGGACGACAATGCCATGCCCATGCTAGGAGCTAGTAGGCCATTCCGCTTACAGGGAAACAGCCAAAAGGTGTTTGGGGAACGGGGAAACAAAGAGCACCACGAGAAATGAAAGCAGGTAATATTGCTGTTAAACAGATGTGATTCCAACTTTGAACCGAAGTACATGTGTCTGAGCATAAAACCATATGAGGCCACATCATCACTGCTTATGATACCGATAACAGCGATGCTAGGTGAGAGAAGACGACAGTGAGGCCTGTTCATTCTTTGTTTCTTTTATCAGTACCATGCTTTCAACAAAATTATTCATTACCCGAGACTTTCTGCTGCCCAAATGCCACTTCTTTCACAAAATAAATTAAATTCCATTGTAAAAGCATAAGGAGAGAATAAGTGCTGCAACTTCTTTACCGCGTTTTGATGACCACATGTAAAGCATTAGGAACACTTTAGGCGTTTGTTGGCACATCTTTGTTCTTATATAGATTATAGGTTTGTTCACCTATAATCATCCTCATGTACGTGGAGTTCTATGTCGCCAGTTGCAGGGATTTAGGTGGACTTTGATTTGGCTGGACTGTGGACCTAATAAAAGTCCACAATGAACTTTTTGTTATGCATTATGAACTAAAATACCTAGTCTCATTGCTTCTGCGTTGGAACCATAAGCACCGTTAACAGGTGTTTAGCTTATGATGTTTTTATAAAAGACCAGCTGCTGATAATTTGTGGGGTTTTACATGCCAAAACTACATAACGAGGCACACCGTAGTGGAGGGCTCCATCCAATTTCGATTACTTGGGTGCTTTAATTTGCTCTAACATTGCGCAGTACATGGACCTCACGGCCACGACGGTCGCTTTTCACCTTTGTCAAAATGTGACTGCTGTGGCCAGGACCAAAGAGGAATATTTTGGACAGCAGCCACGCAATGTAACTTGCCGTAACCACTAACACAACACAAAGCGACAGACCACTTGCTCAATTACCTAATCACAATGCCGTTTCAATTGTGAAAGTCATAAATACTCATGGTAACCTTCATCCTATGCTAATGGCAGCAATGAAGACATTTAGCTGTGAGGTTTGTCTCACATTTATTCTACCTAAATCTGATTTTGAAATGAAATCGCATCACTGAAAAATTTGAAGCACACGGAGCAGCTCGGGTCCCTTTTCTTGGTCATTAGATGAAAGCATTCTAGAGAAGTAACGAAAAGTGAACACTTGTGCTAAGCAAACGATTTGGAGCTTTGAGCAAACCACAATTGGTACTTAGTTGCCAAATAATGTGAATGCAACAGCACACGTTTGCCTAGCTCTTTCTACAAATGATACCACTGTGGCTTTGTTTCGAACCTCTTTCTACAAATAATACTGGCGTTTTCTTGTGAACACGCAGTGCTTAATCTTAGGCAAATATTAAACGTTGGAACTTATGCAAGCGTTAAGACAAACACTTGCCAGGCTATGGCGGGCGCACCATTTTGGGAAAGAAAAAAAAGAAGTCTGGAACCTGTATGTTTTGAGCAGCTTTTTTTTTTTTTTGCCTTGGTGATCATTTCAAAAAATATGTGCTCAGGAAGTAATTTATGCATGTTGGTATTAAATGTGAAGCATTTCTTTGTGGATTGCAGGCACTTTGAGCGTTTCTATCTACGTATCTATCTATCTAGCCGCCAATGTCTGGGTGCTCTCGTGATCGCCTCTTTAACTTGGTGTAAACCAAAATTGGCAGGGAAGGGTAAGAGTTTGGGGAATAAGACTGTCTGGTCACGACATGACTATCATGAAAATCTTGTAGCGTACGTCGTCAAACCCTTTCCTCCGGACACGTGTGGCTTACACCTGTATGCCACGGGCCGTGGTACGTGGGTATGTGCCACAGGAGATGAACAGTTTATATCTGCCCCAGAACAGCGAGTACAGATGTAAGGAACTTAGATGTGAGAGCGTTAAGAGAAACTGACATCGGCAGCATAGACCCGACGAATGCAAAGATAAAAAATCAGGATCTCAGCAGGAATCGAACCCAAGCATTCTGCACAGCAATCAGCTATTCTACCACAGAGCCATGCCAGGTCTTCAAACTGCTTTGGAAAAAGACAACATGCAGGCATAAGGTTGGTGCAACTTCAATTGGGATTCTAGTTCTGGCTATCTCATTTTATAACAAAGCAATAAACATTTCATATGTAAACCTACGACACAGGCGTCTTGCTGAGTTAACGTCAATTGTGGTTCCAATGCTTACTCCACTTTTATAGCAGTCTAATATAAACATTACATTTGTATTCCTATGATTCTGCAAGCTATATTCAAGCGTTGCTCGGCCCCGGGGGAATACGCTAACAAAAGTTGCGTGTTATTTTCACATCGTCCCACCGTAAGGCACGCTTCGTTTCGATAATACTGACGCCTGTGCTTTAACGTGAGTGCTGACGTTATGTGAGACTCATTGTAGTCACTAGTAGGCGCCAGTGTAGTGGACTTTCCTGGTAAGGCCATGATGTGCACACAACTATTGCACTTAACGTCGATCCACTTCGTACCTCTTGCCTCAAAGCATAAAAAAATCAGCATACGCTTCTGTATTACGCTTAGCATAAAGAACATCACGGACTAATACAAGAACAGGTATGCTCTCTGCCACAGCTGGTGCTGGTAGTGCTCACTCTAGTCGTAGCGTCTATACGCAACTATAAACAACCAGTCCTCACATTTGCATGTTTTCTAGATACGTGAATGCGTATGAAACTTCGACATATGTTTACTGAGTACATACTACATTTATCCGCCGCATAACGTTATGTTCATTTTGAAAAGTGCCACACAGCAAACTTCGTGATGCATGCTTCGCATATAATTGATTCCCATGGTACCCGAGATATGCCGAATTTTTTTAACAGTAGCAATGTGCACTTAAGCGACTGTTTTAGATGTTTAGAAAGTTCGATAAACAACTGTATCGCACACGAACACTATATGCTACTCTTTAACTGAAGCGCGTGCCTGAACACGACTTTGTTCAAAATATCTTGAACTAACTGTGATGCATTGACTTTGTATTTTAAATAATGCACCATTTTACGTACACTAGTTTTTAGGAAGGTCTATTTCCTATTTGGCACCCACTGTCCTGCTGGCAGTCAGCTTCCAAACATAATCACTTTCAATTAGGATATCAAGCAGTGACCACAGTGGCAATAGGCCGAAGATAGAATACTATAATGATTTTAATTAGCAATTGGTGACATGTGCCATGTAGTTGTTAAGAGAATTACAGGGCCTTAGCAATTATTTGCTTTTTATATATGATAAACACTTGAAAATGTGGGCTCAGTTCATCTTTTAAAAAAATTATATTTTAAAAAAGGCCGAGAAAGCTTACCAAGAGCTGTTACTTCATGCACTTTTATCTCCATCTGTAAAGCACGAAGCGTCACCTTCAAATATTCTTTTGAGCCAACAAAGACCACTGCAAAACCATATCTGGTATACAAAGTGTAAAATTACTGCGTGCTTTATTTCTATAACTAGCAATGTTTGAATACACTTGCCTGAAATCCCCTCCCTATTGCACACTGTCAATGTGCGGGTGTCGCTCTCGGTGCTTTCCACTTAGCAGCTGAATGCTTCTTTCCGGTTTTCCATTCAATCTAGTCGATAGACCTGCAAGAAGCAGAGTTCACATTTGTTATATTTTGCACAGGTATAGAATGCACATACATTACAGACTTTGCCATACGTGCTTGCCATATTCAGACTCCCTATGGTGAGGTGAGCACGTGGATTTTTTAAATCTTGCTTAAAAATAGTGCGAAGCACAATAGACATGAGTACCAATATAACCATTTACTCTGTAGCTAAATATTCTGCATCAAGTTTACTATTGATTGCTAAGGTTTAATGTGCCAAAAAGCCCAACATGATTATGAAGCATGGCGTAATGAAGGGTTCCAGATAATCTCGATCACCTGGGGTTCCTGGCCAAGACCTAACCTGCATCTTTCGGGTCAGCAGCCAAGTACCGTTACCCTAAGCTTCTGCTGCTTGTCATCAAGTTTATTTTTTCTCTCTGTAGGCCGAAGGTAGAATACATAAACAAGACTAACATAAGCAAAAAAGGCATTTAATGGGATTAATCACATCGGATGTGCAAGGCTTGTTAAGATGAGAAGCAGCAGCAATGTGTGGCCATTTAAAACTACTTAGCCAGAATAAGGAGCTACACAAAGCAATCAGGATGGCTTTGGTACACTCATAAAAAAAATGAGGGTTCAAAAGTATGGCAAGGAAAAGGCAGTATGCCCTTCCTAGTTTTTGACTGCAATTGGAGTGTATTATAAGTCATTAGCATTAGCTAACAATATATTTACAAACCTTAAATTCATCATTGCGACACATGAAATTCCACAACTTTTGAGTTTTTAAAGCAGCTCAAGCAGAGTATAAGGAAACAAAGGTAAGAACACCAGTTGGAAGTTAGAGCTCACACTGTCATCTTCTTCCCTTCTACCCCTACCTTTGTTTCCTTTTACTCTGAGTTGTGCTAAACACTCAGATTTCATGGGATACAAACTCGCCCATAGTGCTACTCTTGTCCACTGCTTTCTTTTTGAAGGCAGCAACAATGCTCACAACTGCAAGTCCACTGATGGTCTTGTCGCAACTCCATCTCGTTGCAATCATCTGAAATAAGAAAGGTAGATGCATGGTGGCTTGTTTCAGAATGCAATAACATTCCCTGCTTAACAAGAGACATATGGTCAAAGTAACCCTAAATTGGTTCAACAAAATAGCAATAAGAATTAAGCAAAATTTGCAAGGCAGAGACTTAAAGAAGGGAGAAATCACAGCAGCCTGCTACAGTGCAGTTCGATACATGTTTCCTCGAGGTGAAACTTCATATCTGAACAACCTTTTCTTGATCTGGGGCTCGCACCCAAGGCCTTAATAAACATTCAATAAGATTGCACAACTTAATAAACATTCAGTAAGATTGCACATTTAAAATTATTTTGGAATATAGTTCAAAGCAGAAACTGCCTCTAAAGTGTTTGGTGCAAAGAAGGAAATTGGACGTTACTATTCTCAGTTTTCAGAGAATGATATTGTAGTACACAGGTAGTTTTACAACTCAAGACGAGTTTGATGTTTCTTGACACGCTCACAACTGTCAATTCAGCCGCATTCATCTTTACTCACTGATGCACAGAATTAATCTGGGCCTACCCACTCCACTTCTGCACATTTGATGTGTTCAGAAATGTGTTTTAATTAACCCCTGCCTCCGCGGTGACCCACTCTCAGTAAGATACTCATTCACGAGTACAACCGTACAATCTCGCACCAGAACTAAATATGTATCGCACCGCGCTGCGATCCTAAAGCGTCTTCTTTCAAAGCACTAAAGGAAATTGCCGGGACGTCAGCACAGTGGCGATCAAGAAATCTCATCCGTGCCAGCTCGCGCGCTTCTCATCTTCAGCGCCTCGTTTTTGCGAGCGGGGGAAGCTAACTACGACGCCCCGACGAAATAGTCTCGGTGGGATAACCGCAGCTCACAGATGAACCTTTTTGAGATCGGCGAAAGCGATAGCGGAAGGCTGTATACAGGCTGCCCAACGAATAACCCTGCACGCATAGTCAAGCCCACGGTGCTTGACTATGCGTTCTACGTGCGTAATAAAACAACAGTTAGCAACGATTTCACGATCAGCAGTATATTTGATGAACTTGCGGCATAAAGGTGATTAATTTGGTCCGCGAAAATATACTTTCACTAATATTCCGTAGTAACGTGCTCAGCCGCAGCGTCTGAATTTTTTCTCCCAGTGCAGCGCGGATGTCATCTCTGACTGCGCTTTCATGTGCTATTTTTTAGTAGATGTGAGCGATACGCAAGACCCAAATGAGCACCCCGTCAATGCACAAGTTCGTGCAAGGACACACCAAACAAGACGCGAATCACCAAGGCTAAACGAAGTAACAAGCACCGCCACACGATTCGGCAACGACGTTCCCAGGGCGACCAGTCATATACGGCAAGCTCTGCGGTTCAGCTACATGAACACCAAGAACGACGGCTGAACGTCGCCAAAACAACTCGCACAACATTAGCCTGAAATAATGCATGTTGCTGGGCGAGTAGACCGTACATCGTTAAACAAGGTGCCACGCAAATGAAACACGTACACGAAGAGAACGAGGACGGGCGCGATCTCGTTCCCTTCTTGTCCGTGTTTCTTTTGCGCAGCACCTTGGCACGCCATATCGAAAGGCGGGCGCACGGGAACGCAGTGGGTCGGTGATTTGTGGGTATACAACTCCCTGACACCACAAAAACATAAAGTTATTGGAACTTACCGTACAATGCTTTGACAGGAGCCGTCGAGAATGCCACGATGTCGACGCTGCACGGCTGGACTTCGTAGCGAAAGCGCGGGAAGATATCCAATCCACCAGAACAAAACCGCCGCCGCCATTGCTCGTAAAAGCTCATTGTACCAAGCGACCAAGCCACCAACCCATTGCATCAAGCTACCATCGCAAGAAGTGTTCTTGAGCGCGATGGCGTCGTGCGGTGGTGCGATTGCCTCGCGGATTCCGAGCAAAGAAATAGTGCGTTCGAAGTTTTAATGCTGCAACAGCGAAATCACACTGGTACGGGCGCTTGTAAATTGTAGAATATAACCGCATTGACGAAAAACCAATCACAATAAACGTAACTAGTTATCATGCCCCCTAATAAAATTCGGTTGGGAGATTGGTTCGGTACCGTTGACGCGCGCTACAGGATGCGGCGCTAACGGCGTTTGTGCGGCTTCGGTCCCGTAGGCAGCCCCTATAAATGTACGGTTTTTTGCTAACAGTGTACCGCATCGGTATAGATTATGGGCACACGGTTTGTGCAACTCATTTCTCGTTCATTGTCGCTTTTGCGCATTTAGTGTGCATGAACAAACAGCTGTGCACGGATCCTCTGTAGCCTCTGTAGCCAGTGAGCCTAAACATAAGCTCATTCTCCCTTGCTACTCAAGTCCTGTCACTTTTATACAACAGTCTACATACGAGCTTATTACAGTATGTATAAATCCACGCAGCTCTGCTCTCCTTTTCCTGCTGTGAACGGTGGTCCCACGAGACTTGAGTGTTTTTCATGGCCGTTCTTGTAATTTCACTTGTGATATAATAAAAATATTGTCGCTGTACTTGTGCATCCCGCATCATTTAAGTGCGAATGACCGTTCGTTTTCCTCCCACGAATATGTACAAGACAGCGCATATTCGGGAGAGGGGAACAATAAAACTAGGAGCATCGGAAAGGAAAACAAGGTGAGTGAGGAAAGGGGACATAAAAAAAGAGAAAACGGACATTACAATGCGGAATGTAGAAGGTTTCTATTCCTACTTTTCAAGGCTTGCCGTGGTCGTCGAGTATCTCCTCGGAAGAACGGATTGTTGTGACCTAATAAAAGCAGGATTGTAGAACATCTACGAATGTTCTACTGGCTGGACATTAGCGGAGAAATACGTACGCTACAGTCGGATGAACGGATTTTAAGCACCCGTTGGAAGAAGTTCGTTTTGGATTGGCCAATCCACTTCGTAGCAGTTTGATATCGCTTTTGCGCTAGCTGGGGAGGAGCGCGAGACATGCGCCTAAGACCAGAGGGAAGACGCACGATGCAACAACATCTGTCTGAGCTCTGTGAGGTCCCTGAAAAAAATAAAGTAGCGACAACTGCGTCCTTTCACTTCTGCCTCCTCTCCTAACAGCTTCAGCAGCGCCTCTAGGGTGTCCACCAGGGAACTACGGATTTTTGCCGCTGTAGGGAAAAGAGCTTCTTTCCGCTGTTCTACCCGTTTTTGCTCCACTGGCATACTGAAGCATGTGTAATCACCGTACAAAGACTCAAGCACTGTTGAGCACCGGGCGCCGAACAAGTAAAACAACCTGAAGTGGATAAACAAGATGGCGCTTGCACGATCTTCTGAAAAGTTAGTACGTTATGCTTGAAAACCAGCAATTTCTTAGCGCCGCCGTGTTTACAGTGGTGCTGCCATCGTAAGCGAGCACGTTCGAGTAATCATTGATGACGTGCTTTATATTTTTGCACTTAACAACTGTGCTTGCAATAGGCATTCAATGATACTTTGAAACGGCGAATGTTACGCGCACACTCGTTCGTTTGCTTACGGCACGGTTGAGGCATGCACCGAGAACCGAAGCAGGGTGTGGGTACGGGCTAGTTGGTATTCCATTTCGAGATTAATTACAGCGCAACAGCAGACACAGGACAAAGAAAATGCTTCGTCGCCATCGTGGGTCTCGTGCCCACAAGGCAACATAGCGGGTGCACACAGACGCAGGGGTGACCCTTCCGGACTTCGTCACTCGGACTCTCGCTCTGGGACCCAAGTTCGCCACCGTGGGGAAGACCTCATCAGCGGAACTGCTGACTTTGGTGCGTGATGTGTCTAGACGTGCTCCGGAGAGTGAGATTGACCGTTGCGTGTCTGAGGGTGTTGATGTGCTCCGGTCATACTCTCCTCGTCCAGACCCGGTTCTCATTAAAGGGTGCTATCCCACCTCATCGACGAAGAGCTGTGTATTGTCGCGGCTGACAAAGAAGGTGGGTTTTTCGTCACACCTCGAAGCAATTTTCTGGAAAAAGCGCAAGCTTCTTTAGATTCCTTGTTTGTTAGGCGAACGGATGTTGATCTTAGGAAAGTAAAGACGAGAGCTAAACGCATGTTAACGGCACTTGATCTGGGTGGTCTAGCACAGTCTGTGGATAAAAAGGAAGGGTTGGCCTTAACGATGTTTTTCTCAGCAAAAACTCACAAACCTGAAACACCTTTTCGCGTCATTGTTTCAGAAAAAGGCTCGTGGCAAAATTCCCTTTCCTGCCGGCTGCAGAGCCATCTTAAAAAACTTGAGCTCAATGACCCTTTTTTTAATCAAAGGTTCTTCTGATGTCATTGATTACCTGTCGCAAAAGTCTGAGGTTTCTTTTCACGCTATGTCAGTAGACATAAAAGATCTTTACTACTCCATACCGCATCAGGCACTTTTAGATGTGGTAGAAGAAGCGATTTTAGGGTTTGATGCGGTTGCATTTCAAAACGAATGCGGTGTCTCTACTTCGGACTTTATCAAAATGCTTCAGTTCTACCTAACCTCAACTTTTGCTGAGTGGAATGGGATTTTATATATTCAGAAGAGTAGAATAAGTATAGGGTCTTGTATTGCTCCCGTATTGAGCGATTTGTATTTGGCGCATCTCAGCAGAAACGTCGACGCGCAGTTGGGTGACACGAATGTTGTGAAATGCTTTCGTTACGTTGACGACTTCTTGATTTTGTTTGACTGCGATGACCTTTCATTTGAAGCCTCTGTCCATCAGACGCTGGCTCTGTTTCAAGAATGCCTCAGCCCTCTTATTCTCACGCATGAACTACCGGTGTGCGCGCCGTTGCGGTTCGAGACGGAACTCGAAAGATGGCGCCAGGCCACGACCACTGCGCGAGCCGAGCCGGCCAGAGGCCGGAGCTGTAATTTGACACCGGAGTGGACCCCCTGTGGTGAGCGCGGGTGCGCGACTGTGCGCGGGTCCCGGGAGAAGTCAGAAGAGGGACGGCTGTGCAACTGGAGAGACGCCGTATTCTTGTCTCTCCAGCAGTTTTCTTTACTTTACCTAAATAAACTTGTTCTGTTGTTAAAGTAACCGTTGTTTTGTTTGCCAGTCTTTCCCTCCCGTCTCATCATCATCATCGTTTTGCATCTAATCTAACACCGGTGGATGGTGAACTTAGGTTCCTGGATTTGAAGTTGTCATTTTTGCAGAATCACGCATGCTGGTTGTATGAGCCACGTGCAAACAAACCTCTGTTATCATACGCGTCAGCGCATTCAAAGCTAATCAAAAGAGGAATTGCCCATGCCTGCTTGCATAATGCTTTGATGAAATCCTGTCACCACTCAATTGATTCAAGTTTCCGTTCACAGATCACTAGGTTAAAGGCGGCCGGGTATCCTGACAACCTTCTGGTTTCAGTCTCGGAAAAGCTGCGCAGTAGGACAGACGATGGACCCCATAGCGTCCAGCCTGCAACACGTGATCGCAGAAAGATAACTGCTATCCCTTACATTCATGGTGTTTCCCACAAACTGAAAAAAATAGGACACAGAGTGGGTGTAGACGTAGTTTTTACGGCTCCTAATAAACTTTCACAGCTTTGCGTTAAGACTAACCCCGTGGCCAAGGCACGTAGTACGTGTAGCATTAACCATACCAAGAAGCACGTTGTTTGCTCAAAAGGGGTGGTGTATAAAATACCCCTTTCTTGTGGTCTGTCCTACGTGGGGCAGACAGGTCGATGTCTAAACATCCGTCTGCAGGAGCATAGCAACAAGGTACGGAAAGGGAGAGAAGGATCTCTAGGTATGCACTGCGCACAATGTGGCTGTAGTCCGTTTTTCGAGAGGACGAGTGTACTCGCAAAGCATCCAAACCAGAACACTAGAATAATTATAGAAGCTGCAGCAATCGCTGAAGGTAGCTCTGTCAGTAAGCCTTCAATAGCTTTAACTGACAAAGAACTTTCATTCTTGCACCCGCACATGCGCTCTTGATCGTGAGCGGGCTGTCCGTTGGTTTAGAGTGCCTGCTTATGTTAGCTTCGTGTTTCTGGAGGGGGGGGCGTTTCTGATCACATGGTTTGGGTTATCGCACACTGTCGTTTTCATAAATTGCTTGTTCTTCACAATAAAGTTCAGTCGGAAGTCAGCGCTCGTGTTCGTTAATTTCTTTGTCCTGTGTCTGCTGTTGCGCTGTAATTAATCCCGAGAACCGAAGCAGGCTAGGCGATGCAACGAGGTCCGATGCGAACGACGCCCGATTACGCTATCGCGGTCTTCTCTGGAAGGCGAAGCTCAAGTGTCCCCCAATTTTTTTTACACTGTCTGAAGCCACGAATATACGACACTTGATTCTCTATACATTACATCGTCGTATTTATTGTTATTTTTTCACATTCCTTTTTTTCCCTCACGTTTCCCACTACGCCACTTAGAACCAAAGCGCCCTCAGGTGCTCTAGCGGAATGGCACAAGCCCCTCTTTCCGGCCAAGAGCCATGTTCCGCGACCTTCGCACCTCAACTAACTTCATTTGCAATCTACAAAAGCGCAAGAAAGAAGAGATGCCTGTGCACTGACTCAATGGCACTACTTTAGTCATTTTAAGGGATTTAAGCGTTCTAAACCTTTTTGGTCAGCTTACGATGGAGAAGCAATCACCTTTCAGGCGTCAGAACGAATTCAAAAATAATTTAACACTAACTGCCATTGGTGTAGCGCATCTAGTACGGGAACAATATACACGCACACTCACAAGGTAATTTGTCTTATTTGCTTTTCGCTTCCGTAGCGTCTAATCTATAAGATATCTCGGCTGCGTTATACTTTATAATTATGCACCAATTTCCAATCACTCCTCGGTATCTTGGATGAGACACATTTTTGATTGACGAAAAGAACCGAACGTGTGTAAATTAAGTAAAGGCCTTTTTAGAATATATGCGCCGCACCAAGACAGCGCTCTATATTACACACTTAACCAACTGAAAATCTTCAATGCTAACTAGATGGTTATGCAAAGTGAACTACGGCTGTAGGGAAGAAATGGTGCACTTAGAGGAACACACATTTACAAGGTGATATTCTTCACAATAATAAATAAAAGAAGTCCATGAGTGATCAGTGATAAAAGGTAAACATCAGCGGCATACACTACGCGATTCTGAATTTGAATAAATAATATAATGGTAAGATGCCTACATATCTGTAATCAACGCAGCGAAGAGAAGAAAACGACGGTCTTGAAGGGTGCAGGAAAAAGAAGAAACGGCTGAGTGGTTGCTGGTTCACAGCTGATTCAGTGACGCTATACTTACGCTCGATAGTCATGGGTGAGTACAAATTCTTTTTCTTCGCAAGCATTTACTAGATGCTGGATCCAGATTACGCGGACAGGGAATTGATGTGTGGCATAACAAGCATTCTGCTAACGAAATATCCATGTTGTCCTCGAAGCGAAGCTGTTGACCTTGATTCCACCTCGAAATAACTTCACTGATAGGTAACCAAAAGGAGACGCGCTACGATGCTTTCTATTGAATCTAATGACAAGGTTAACGGCGTTAGTAAAAAAAGAAGCTAGAAGTTTTACTGCGAAATAACGTGCTGGCGCACTCGAGAAATACAAACATAAGCTAACGCACACAGGCACTCATAGTGTGTGACCAGTCCGGGGGCTATAAGTCAGAGGCTTATAGAATCGTTGGTAGGGGCAAACCACGGAATATGAATCTTCCCATTGACGATCCGGGCGCCTGTCAGAGAAAACCAGTAAGGTCCACTGTATCTTCGTTGAAGGCAGGAAGCATATGATGAGCCAT
>JALIZH010015948.1:0-27309 GCA_030522465.1 Rhipicephalus appendiculatus | reverse complement strand
GCAGGAAAGCCACCCCTTTCGAATGTAGGAGCCGACGCGGCCCGGCGGCTCCGTGCGCTTTCTCGCTCGTTCACAACCCGTCGCTGGCGCAATGACATTGGCTTCGTAGAAAAAAAAAAAGAAAAAAAAGGAGAACTCGAACGAATAATGACTCCAGATGAAACTGGTGCTATAGCTTGTTCGATGGCAGTCACCATCGGAAGAAATATTTTTGTTTTAAATAGCGAACAGGAAAGCTTCGACTTAATTTGTCGAGATTCTCGACAAATTAAGTTCAGTACATCGCTCGATTCACGTAGTTTTTGACGCAGCGCTTCGGTGGCTCGAGCAAACAATTGCTAGAACTATCGCCCCGCGTTTTACAAATAACGCAAAGGAAACGAGAATTTTCCGCATATTTACGTAGCTGTGGCATGAAGTAAACACTCGGTGCGGTTTCGAATGCAATGCCGCACAGTGCCCGGACTGAATTATACTGTTTTGACAGACCTGTAAGGTGCATATTCACGCATTCATCGCGCACAATTTTATCGTTCCGTCCCGTTCGATTTATGTCAACGGCTAGCCAGCAGTTGAACCAGTGGGCGCAAAACAATACATATCCTGTTTGTTATCGCCTACTCTAGTCGCAAAAATATTGCGATGAGATTTATAACTACACTATATAGACATATGTTAGTCAGGCGTGACGTGTACGGGGATGTGCATTCTGGAACGTACTGTAATGCTGGAATAAGTAGTGAGTTGTATGGAACTGCCGACGCATTCGACCTGCAGTGACAATTTCTACGGCTGACGGATGTACTACATGTCGTGATCAATATACGAGCTGGAACACCGATTTAATGCTTATTCGACTACTTGCAATGTACGGATATGAATTTGGCGTTCATAATTGCGAGAGCTACCTTTCGCTTGAGCATTTAGCGTCATGAACATTTTTTGCTCACGCCAACTACGTTTAGCCGCTATGACACTTCCAATGTAATTTCAGTGTTCCAGTTCGCACTGCTCACGACTACACATGCTGACCAACATCATTCAACAATTATACTTCGAGTGTAGCTTTTTTTCTAGCACGTGTTTCAAAAGGCAGAGTTTATTTTGGAACTTTGAAAATACAAGCGGGTGAGAGCAGAACACGGTTCGTTGACAACTAGGACCAGAATACCTACCTTAGCGAATTGCAGGTTTGGCGTTTCCTTTTTTGTCACGGTCACCATGAAATGGGCTATGCAATGCGACATGGAATGGAGAAGAAAGCCTATTCGTTTTCTTGTCGATTCGTGCAGTGGGGAGCGCCTGTCATCGTCGGAACTTCGCAACACTGAGTCACGGCGCTACGCCGCACAGGCACAACTAACACTTGGCTAACTTCCGTAGCATATACCATAAAACTGACATCTTAAAAGCCATCATGCACACGTGCTCTGCAGAAATTCATTATCGGTACCGAAACGTGGCTGTCGGAGGACGTCACAAGCAGTGAACTTTCGTTACCACATTCACTCGTCGTCTTCCGCAAATACAGAACCGGCTCCCGAGGCGGTGGTGTGGTTGTCGCGATAAGCGAATTATACCACCCCTCTCCAATTTTAGTGGACTCACCTCTCGAAATAGTCTGGGCCTCGTGTCAGATTGGTCATGTCGCTTGCGTCATTGGCGCTTGTTATCGACCCCCCGACAGCAATTCAGAGTTTGCAGAACTTCTTGGTGATCCCATTGAACAAGTTACAGAGAAATTTCCTAATTCGCTTTTATTCTTAGGTGGTGACCTTAATTATCCCGAAATCGACTGGTCCACTCTGTCTGTGCTTCATCACAATAATCGATCTGAATGTATTCGATTCCTTCATCTGCTCCTTTACCACAATTTAACACAACTTGTACATAAACCTACGCGGAAGGATCGGGTTTTAGACTTGGTCCTAACTAACAGCCCCGAAATCTGTAACACACGCGCGCTGGAAGAAATCAGTGATCATAGGGCTGTCCATTGCTTGGTTTCACTTCCCACTGCAAAGAAATCCAAAAGTAAAAAAGAGTTGCTGAACTATGTGCGTGCCGACCTAACAAAGATGAACAGTATGTTACAGACTTTCGCAGCTGATTTTTACGAATACTTTGACGACCGTACAACTAATGAAAACTGGTGTTTGTTCCGGGATAAACTTAAAGCAGTTGAAGCTGCCTGAGTTCCTAAACTAACAATGAGTTCTAGATCAGATGATCCATGGTTCACGCGAGACGTAAAACGTGCCCTGAACAAAAAGAAAAGGGTTTACAGAAAAGCAAGTTGCTCGAACTGTCCTGAAGATTGGGAAGCCTACGATAACGTTTCAGCTGAAACACAAAGGGTCATTCTTCAAGCGAAAGAGAAATTCTTTAACGAAACGCTACCTAGCCTCATGAAAACGGACCCTAAAAAATTTTGGAAAACCGTGAACCCCAAAAGCGCCCACTCAACAGCAGTATTAATGAGGGAAGACGGCAGCACATTATCGGTAGAACACTCTGCCGAAAAATTCAATAAGCACTTCACTGAGGTATTCACAGACGAACTTCCACTAAATGATTCTCTTTCGCTGTCACAACTGCCCATTCAACACCCTTTTCCAGCAATCCTAATAACGGAACACGGAGTAGCTAGCGCTATCAATCGACTTCCCCTCAAAACCAGTCCGGGCCCCGATGGCATCAGCGCCAAACTACTGAAATGAACCTGCCAACATTCAGCTAACTTGCTTGCGTTCATTTTTCAGCAATCCCTTGACTCAGGTTGTATACCAGACGACTGGAAGTCTGCTAACGTGGTACCCATATTTAAGTCTGGTAACTGCAGTCATCCCAACAACTATAGGCCGATTTCACTCACGTCCATTTCCTGTAAGTTACTAGAGCACATCCATACACTCCCAGGTCATGCGTCATCTCAACCGTAACAACTTACTTCTTCACACGCAACATGGTTTTCGGGAAGAATTATCATGTCAGACTCAACTTTTCGAACTCGTGACAGACCTGCACACACCACTTCATATGTCCATCTGCATCGACGCGATTTTCATAGTCTTTTCAAAGGCTTTTGACCGTGTTCCCCATAACCTGGCTAATGCTAAAAATACGTCACCTCAGCCTCGACCACAAAACGACTGCACGGATCCAAGAATTTTTAAACAAACGGTCTCAGTCAGTTAAACTTGACCACTACATATCTCATCCAAGCCGAATAACATCTGGTGTGCCGCAAGGCAGCGTGCTGGGCCCTCTTCTGTTTTTAGTATACATTAACGACATTGCATCTAACATAAGTTCGTCCATCCGTCTTTTTGCGGACGATTCTGTTGTTTCATAGGAAAATAACTTGCACAGATGACGTTGTAGAACTACAAGCGGATCTAACCAGGTTAAGGGAATGGTGCAGCAGTTGGCAGGTGGAAATTAACGTCGATAAAACCAAGCACTTACTGTTTACTAATATCACTTCTGCATGCTCTAGCTCTTATAAAATAAACGATTTAGTAATAGAAAAAGTCACGTCATTTAAGTATCTGGGCGTAATACTCAGTTCAGATTTAAGCTGGACTGCACACATAGAGCATATTACTAATAAGGCTCTCAAGAAACTCGGCCTCCTTAAACGACGCTTGCATTTCGCTAATAGGGACACAAGACTGCGCGCTTTCAATTCATTGATTCGGCCACCTTTACAATACGCTTCAATCATATGGCATCCTCACCTAATCGGTCTTACTAACATGCTCGAAATGGTTCAGAATAAAGCTGCTCGGTTTATCTCATCATCCTACTCACGTAATGTTTCTTTACTGAAAGCAGAGCTTGGCCTTACCACACTTGCCATGCGCAGGCAACATACTCGACTATCGTTCTTTCACTCACTTTATCACAGCAGCTCATCCTTCGCCCAGTCTCATATCTTTCCAGCCCCTCATACCTCAACCCGCCTCGATCATGCGCACAAGGTGGCCCCCCATTTTTGCCAGGACCAAGAAGTTTCAAAATTCGCCATTATCATTATGCATAACCGAGTGGAACTCCCTTCCACCTAACATCGCAATAATAACAGATCATTCCATATTTCACTCGATGCTGCAGGGCTATTTGCATATCGAGTAATATTGCTAATCTGTGTCTCATTGCTCTCGTTTCATTTGCAGTTTTTGTTCGCGATATATATTCAATGTTTTTCAATGTAATTTTCATAGTGCTTTCCTCGTTATTGAAAAAAAAAAAAGTTGTACTCATGAATATGTATTCGACGGAAGTTGGTGAACGTATTTGGACTGGATGTTGTGATTTAACTTACTCCATGTTTTCTTTTTTATTTTCTTTTTGGTATTTTGCTTTCTATTTGTGTTATTTGAAATGAATGTATTCACTTAAATCCCCCCTATGTAATGCCCGATAGGGCCTTTAGGGTATTGAAATAAATAAATAAATAAATAAATAAATAAATAAATAAATAAATAAATAAATAAATAAATAAATAAATAAATAAATAAATAAATAAAACACTGACGTTCAATAAAAACGGATAACGCAAGACACAACCACAACGAAAAACATTCCGCACTCAGCCGGTTCGGCTCACCGGAGTGCTTGGGCAGCGATGGCGATAGCGGTGGCACCGGCGGTAGAGCAAAGCAGCGGCGGTGGCGCGGCGGTCGCCAGCACCTGCGCGGCCGTGAAGTTGGCTTTCCCTGAAAAGGATGCTTTTTGCGCACGTGAGCGCGCTTGGCGAATGGGGGGCGCGAGCGGCGAAGTTCTATCAGAGGCGCAACTCTTCTACCTAAAGGTAGCATATTGTCACGTGGTCGTGACGTCGACGAAGGCAACAGTCGTCTTGTCGAAGAAGAAACTCTTTATTTGGCCTAACTTGTGGCCGTGAAACGTAAAGTCAGATTACAGCAATACGCACTGGCACAGATAGCGGCGAACGGAGCGTCGGCCGTCGATCAACTGACAAGCGGTGAAGCGCGTCGACATTTATACGCGTGTCTTCGAATATTCCAGCCTTATCACTGGTTGTCGCGAAAGCTCTGGAATAAGCTCGCGTGTTCGCGTCTTGCGCGCAATCTTAAAACAACGATCTACAATAATCGCGAAGCTTCTAGAAAAGCGGCGCGGTTTGCGCTGAGCATTGCTTACCGTCTCTGTGGGCGTAAACCAAATACAGCAAACGTATAATACGGAACGCGCGTGGCAATGCCCCTCTCTGAAAAAGCATCGTCCCGATGCTTAGAACAGAACACGGGGGGGGGGGGGGTGAATTCATGCAACAATAAATAACAATAATAAAGCAAAAAAGTACAATTAGCACAAGCACGAAAGTACAATAATAAAGCAAAAATTAAAGTCCTCGGGTTCACTAACGCGCGTAATACGGCTTCAGGCGCACGACATGGACGACTTCAGGTCGCGCACGGCGCCGCTGAGAGTTCGTAATGCCGTCAGGGGCAACCTCGTAGTCGAGTGCGCCGAGACGTCGAAGGATCCTTTAGGGTCCGAAGTATCGTCGAAGAAGCTTCTCGCTAAGTCCCCGTCGGCGAACTGGCGTCCAGACCCATACACGGTCACCAGGGTTGGTATTCCATGTGGCGTCGTCGAAGGTTGTAGCGACGGCTGTCGGTCTTTTGCTGGCTCTGGATGCGCAGACGGGCGAGTTGTCTGGCTTCTTCGGCGCGCTGAAGGTACACGGTAACGTCGACGTTTTCCTCGTCGGAGACATTGGGCAACATGGCGTCGAGCGTCGTTGCCGGGGTCCTTCCGTAGACCAATCCATACGGCGTCATCTGCGTCGTTTCTTGTACAGCCGTGTTGTATGCAAAGGTTGCATACGGAAGGATGGCATCCCACGTCTTGTGCTCGACGTCGACGTACATGGCCAGCATATCGGCGATGGTCTTATTTAGACGCTCGGTGAGGCCATTGGTCTGTGGGTGGTAGGCGGTGGTCCGGCGGTGACTTGTTTGGCTGTACCTCAGGATCGCCTGCGTTAGGTCCGCTGTAAAGGCCGTGCCTCTGTCGGTAATGAGGACCTCCGGGGCGCCATGACGCAGTACGATGTTCTCGACGAAGAACTTTGCTACCTCGGCGGCACTGCCCTTGGGCAGCGCCCTTGTCTCGGCGTAGCGGGTGAGGTAGTCCGTTGCTACGACGATCCATTTGTTTCCGGAATTTGACGTCGGGAACGGCCCCGGTAAGTCCATGCCGATTTGCTGGAACGGTCGGCGAGGTGGCTCGATGGGTTGCAGAAGTCCGGCTGGCCTAGTGGGTGGTGTCTTCCGTCGTTGACAATCTCGACAGGTCTTCACGTAGTGGGTGACGTCGGCAGCGAGGCGAGGCCAGTAGTACTTTTGTTGTATCCTCGCGAGCGTACGGGAAAATCCAAGGTGTCCAGCCGTCGGGTCATCATGCAGAGCGTCCAGAACTTCGAGACGTAATGCTGAAGGTACTACGAGGAGGGAGTCGGCCCGAAGTGGCGAGAAGTTTTTCTTTAGGAGAATGCCGTTCCGCAAGAAAAACGACTCCAGTCCTCGTCTGAATACCTTTGGAGCCAATGGTGGCCTTGCCCTCGAGGTATTCTATAAGGCCCTTGAGTTCCGGATCGGCTCGCTGTTGTTCGGCGAAGTCATCGGCGCTTATGGTTCCCAGGAAGCAGTCATCATTAAGGTCGTCCTGTGGCGGCGGGTCGACGGGGGGCGCGAGACAAGCAGTCGGCGTCAGAATGCTTTCGTCCGGACTTGTAAACGACGGGTAACGTCGAATTCTTGAAGTCTGAGATAGAGCACTGCACGGGCCGGCTTTTTCCGGCCCGGGCCCGGCCCGGCCCGAAAGCGCCATGCTCAGGCCCGCCCGAGCCCGGCCCGGTGTTTTTAAATACGGCCCGTACCCGGCCCGGGCCCGAAAGGTTTGGGCCCGGCCCGACCCGGCCCGGCCCGGCCCATTTCAAAAAAATTATTTTTTGAGCATAAACGAGGCGCTGTCCAATCTTCGCTTATAGTGAAGATACCAGCCACGCACAAGATAGTTCCTGGACAGTGTTGTGAGGACTTATGGCAGTGTCACGATTTTCACTGGTACTGTGTTTACCATCGGTTAATTACTCCCGTAACACTTTTGCGAAAGAATTGCAGGGGGATATATGAGGAGGCACAGCTGGCTGTCCATGCACGCAGCGCTAACCATGCAATGTTATTATTGCATTTCAAAGAACGACTACAACATACAGCGCCCACATAAAGTGGAAAAACAGCGGACATTTATAGTCGAGCTTACATAATTGCTGACAAGCTGGGACTATTGAGTAAATAGAGCAGAACATATCCTGCAAACTTGGTTTATTGCGCAATGCATAGAGAGAGAGAAAAAAACGTGCTCTAACTACTCCTGGGAGGGTTCGCCAGGCTGCGTCGCTTGTTCCGACTAAAGGAGGAAGAAAGTACACCTTTCTTGCATAACTTGTCACTCTCCTTAAACTCGACGCGTCCGAAAACAAATCGTGACGCAGGGGAGTCCAATAGTAAGGTCATATTACGGTTACCTAAAAATCTGTAGCAGGGCCAATTGAATATCTTTCTTAATTTCCTTACATAAAATTAAAACGAATAAATCCATCAGTCAATGAAACGAACTTTTATTTCTCCCAAATATATATAAGAGGATGGTGGAGAAAGAGCCGCATAAACTATAGCTTAACAAACCTGAAACGTGCAGCTCGCGAGCAAGTCGCACTTACGAGAACACATACGAATGCCTAGGTGCGTGTGCGTGTAGGCGCGGGATGCCTTCTAGCGCGGCCTTAGTAGAATATTCTTGATCTTTAACGAAGATACCCCGATTCCCCCTCAGACACCCGTAGTCCCGTACTTTGACAAACTCGATATAACGAAGCAAATTTCGAGGTCCGTCCCGATTTAACAAACTTTTTTTTTCGGAAAATGAGATTGAGAATTGATCATTCTTTGTCTATTTTTAGATAACGCCCCAAAAGTTATTGATTGCGAGCAAACGGCAACATCGCGGAACACCTTTGTCCAATTTAAACTGCGTGGCCATTGCTAACAAAACGCAAGCAAGCCAAGATCACCGACTTCTTTGCTGGGAAATAAATATGTTGTCACCTGTGGCCCTTATTGTTGAGGTAACAGATAGAGAAGCAACTTTATTGAGAGAAGCAATTTTATTTTAAGCTAACAATTTTTGTTGCCTCATACACCCTGGAGGTGGCGGTCGTTTCCCTAAGGCCGCTATTTCATTTTTCGCTCCTTTACGCTACGCAAATATGATGCCATGGTAGCTTTTCGGATGCCGCTACGCCATATAATCGAATATACCGAATTAAGTAACCGCGAAATGTCGTCTTCGGTTTAACGAAGTTTTCGATTTAACGAAATAATTCGCGGCTCCCCTCAAATTCGTTAAATCGAGTTTTAACTGTATTTGCGTGTTGCAACAGAAAAAGTCACTACAAAGCGCAAGAATAATACGAAAGCGCGCGTGGTAACGTACGGCACCTTAGCACTGCGTCTTACAAAAGAGGCGCTCGGTAAGACAGCTGGTAAAGAAAGCAAAAAATGCAAAAAGAAAGAAAAAAGTGTACAAGGCGCGAAACCAATACCCATTCGCAGCAATTCAGTCGGACGTATTAAACCGAAATGAGGAAGTTAGTGACCTGACGAAACACGACGACATTCTGTCTACAAACTTAAAATGAGTGTCCTGGACTTTCCTTTCGCACTGTACATCTGTGATAGTAAAGCTTTGTGACTGTAGTAGAGCGAAGAAAGCTTAAAAACTGCTAACTTACCTCAGATTCAATTCCAGTTATGTCATCGACTGATGAAGTAGCCCTAGCAACTCATGAGGCTATGAAATCAAGCCCAGTTGAAGAGCCGGTGGTGCCGATGAACAGTGTAATCGACGTCAATAACGCTCGGTGACGCTGAGGTTTTCTTAATGTAACGAGCAGTTCATTTACAGAATTGCAGAACTACACTCGGCACCGTGACTCTGGTTATCCACTTGGCCCCGTTTCAAATGTCGAGCCAGAGAGAGAGTGAGTTGATATTTCTGCAGGAATCACGTGACTCGTGAAGCGTGCGTCGATTGGCTTCCGTGATGAAGACGCTGCCGTGTGCGCCGTACTGTACATATCACGCGTTCGGCGTTCAGGCGCCGCTGCGGCGCCGTGGCTCGCCAACGGAGACGGGCGCCGTGGTGGCGCAGGCGCCTACGCCTCCTCTCTGTCTATCCTCGGTCTTTTAAAAATTCGTTGCGTTGGTTGCGTGTCTCGTAGTTTTGTGTTCGACCGAACATGTATCTTCGTAGTCGCGTTGACCAGTCTACACACTCACGAAGGTGGAAGCAGGCGCGGCGGGCATGCGAGCGTAGCTGCATACTCGAAATGTTTCCCGTGATACCGATGGGCACATCTTACATGCACTAATCTGGGCAGTGCACCGTTGCTTCACTCTTGCCGCAGTGCTGCTCAGCTATACCATTTCTTTTGATACACGGTACCCAAGTACGTGTTTCACTCAATATAATGGCGGGAACATATATGAGACAATATCCAGAAATTATATGTAACATACCGACGGAGGCAAAATGCGCGACGTCTTGTATTGTGCGATTTCAGTGCACGCTAATGCACTTCAGGTGGTCTAAATTACCCGGAGCCTTCCACTGCAGCATCTCATATAGCCTGAATAGGTTCGGGACGCTAAATGCCCAAAAACAACAAAGCCAAACAGCATTACGCGCCATTGCCGACAGTGTATGAGAGTCGGGCCTGATACGGGCCTGACCCAGGCCCAGGCCCGGCCCGGGCCCGAAGCTCATGGGCCCGAGCCCGGCCCGGGCCCGATCCTAAGACTTACTTACCCTCGGCCCGACCCGGCCCGCGGGCCGGGCCAGGGCCCGGGCTTCGGGCCGGCCCGGGCCCGTGCAGTGCTCTAGCTGAGACTCCACCTTGCGAGACGAGCCTGAAGGGTCTTTCAAGTTAGCTAGCCAACACAAAGCGTGGTGGTCGCTCACAACTCTGAAGGGCCTACCGTAGAGGTAGGGTCGAAACTTCGACGTAGCCCAGATGATGGCGAGGCACTCTTTTTTCTGTTGCTGAGTAGTTGGCCTCTGCCTTGGATAGCGACCGGCTAGCATAATTGATAACCCTTTCCAGTCCGTCCGTCTTCTGCACAAGGAGGGCGCCGAGTCCCACGCTGCTTGCGTCGGTGTGCACTTCTGTTTCGCCGTGTTCGTCGAAATGCGCAAGTAACGGAGGCCATTTGCAGGCGTCGTTTTAGTTCTTGAAATGCTTCCTCTTGCGGTGTGTCCCATTTGAACTCGACGTCGGTTCTGGTAAGGTTAGTGAGTGGCTCGGCGATGCGGGCAAAATTTTTGACGAACCGCCTGTAATAGGCGCACAGGCCGAGAAATCGACGGACGGCATTCTTGTCGGCGGGTGGCGGGAATGTAGCGATGGCGGCTGTCTTTTGAGGATCGGGGGCGTACTCCGGACTTGCTGATCACGTGACCCAAGAACAAGAGCTCCTCGTATGCGAAGCGGCACTTTTCAGGCTTCAAAGTGAGGCCGGAGGTCTTGATGGCTCGAAGTACTGCGTCAAGTCGCCGGAGGTGTTCGTCGAAGTTTGAAGCAAACACAATGACGTCGTCCAGGTACACCAGGCAAGTCTGCCACTTCAATCCTGCCAGCACTGTGTCCATAACCCGATGGAAGGTCGCAGGCGCCGAGCAAAGACCAAAGGGCATGACCTTGAACTCGAAGAGGCCGTCTGGTGTTATAAACGCGGTCTTCTCTCGGTCTCTCTCATCGACTTGAATTTGCCAATAGCCGGTCTTGAGGTCCATCGACGAAAAGTACCTCGCATTGTGGAGTCGATCGAGGGTGTCGTCTATCCGTGGGATAGGGTACACGTCCTTCTTCGTTATTTTGTTCAGGCGGCGATAATCGACGCAGAAGCGTAGGGTTCCGTCCTTTTTCTTCACTTAACACCACGGGTGACGCCCACGGACTCTTTGAAGGCTGGATGGTGTCGTCGCGTAGCATTTCGTCGACTTGTTTCTTTATTGCCTCGCGTTCCCGCGTTGAAACTCTGTACGGGCTCTGACGTACTGGCCTGGCACTTTCCTCTGTTATGATGCGGTGTTGTGCGACTGGGGTCTGTCGAACTCTGGACGACGACGAAAAGCAATCCTTGTATCGCAGGAGCAGGGTTCTGAGCTGTTCTTGTTTATGCGTCGGAAGGCTCGGATTGATGTCAAAAGTTATTTGATGAGCTTGGTTCGTCGTAGGCGTGTTCGGTAAACTCGGCGAGGGCGAGGGCGTCGCTGGTTTCCACAATGTCTTCGATGTAGGCGACCGTCGTGCCTTTGCTCACGTGCTTGTATTCGTTGCTGAAGTTCGTAAGCATCACTGTTGCTTTCCCTTCACGCAACTCCGGCGATGCCTCGTGCGACGCAAATCTGACGGTTTACAAGCAGGTGCTGATCACCCTCGATGACGCCTTCGAAGTCCGCGGGTTTTTCGGTGCCGACGGAAATGATGACGCTGGAGAGAGGCGGAACGGTGACGTACTCTTCTATCACGTTCAATGCATGGCTGCCTGGCGTTCGTCTGGGTAGGTAGCGCTTTTTCTGAGGTTAGTGTTATCGACTCAGACCTTAGGTCGATGACGGCGCCGTGTTTACTTAGGAAGTCCATCCCAAGTATTACTTCCCTGGAGCAGTGCTGTAGGATTAGAAAGCTGGCTGGATAGGTCCGGTTATTGATGGTGACTCTTGCTGTGCAAACACCGGCTGGCGTTATTAGATGACCCCCAGCGGTACGGATTTCAGGGCCTTGCCAAGCAGTCTTCACTTTCTTCAGCTTCGTCGCGAAAGGCCCACTGACGACGGAATAGTCGGCTCCAGTGTCGACGAGAGCGGTGACGTTGTGACCGTCGAATATTACGTCGAGGTCGCTGGTTCGTCGTCGTCCGTTGCGGTTGGGTCGCGGCGTCGGATCACGGCTACGTCGATTTGTTGCGCTGCTTCCCTGTTGCGTCGTCACGTCTTCGTCGGTCCGCGACGTTTCGTCGGCAGGGCTTCGTCTGCTTCGCGTCGTGTTCTGGTTTCCTCGCGTTGTGGTCGTCGGCGGCCGCGGAGGATCTTCGGCATTTCGCCGTACAGCAACCGCACCTCCATCGGTTGCTGCCCCCTAGTTTCCCGGATACGGGCTAGGCGACCGGCCCCGGTTTGGGCCAGTGTACTGCCGGCGATGCGGTGACATGTAGCGGCCAGGCGACGGCGAGCGGGATGGTCGTCGGGGTGTCCACTGAGCCCCTGCGAGATAGTCGGCGATGTCGCGTGGTCTTTCACCCCGCTGTGGACGCGGCGCGTCGATGGCGAAACCACGAAGTCCCATCTGGCGGTACTGGCAGCGGCGGTAGGTGTGGCCAGCTTCTCCGCAGTGGTAGCACAGTGGGCGGTGGTCAGGGGCGCGCCAAACATCAGTCTTCCTCGGTGGGGCGTAGCGCTGGCCGGCGGGTGGACGGTATGGCGTCGGTGGTGGTGGCGGCGGTGTCTGGCGGCGGAACTGCGATGGTGAGACGTCTTCACGTGGGCGCGGCGGGGGAGCATTACGACGTGCTGCAGCAGCGTAGCTCATGGCTTGTGGCTGAGGCTGTTGCGGTTCAGGGGTACCCAACGACTGCTGGATTTCCTCTCGAATAATATCTCCGATCGAGGAAACGTGCGGCTGTGATGACGGGAACATTCGACGAAGCTCCTCACGCACTACGGCCCTTATCGTCTCGCGCAGGTCGTCTGAGGAGAGGGACTGAATGTCGGCGTAGCCTGGCGTCGAGCGGCGATTGAATTGCCGGGTGCGCAGCTCCAGTGTCTTCTCGATCGTGGTTGCCTCTGTCAGGAATTCATGGACGGTCTTGGGTGGGTTCCTCATCAGTCCCGCGAAGAGCTCCTGCTTGACTCCTCGCATGAGGAAACGAACTTTCTTGTCCTCGGCCATGTCAACGTCGGCGTGGCGGAATAGCCGCGCCATCTCCTCCGCAAAAATGGTAACACTTTTGTTCGGTAGCTGCACGCGTGTTTCCAATAAGGCAGCAGCCCTTTCCTTTCTCACGACGCTCGTAAACGTCTCTAAGAAAGCGCTGCGAAAGAGGTCCCAGGTTTGTAACGTAGATTCTCGGTTCTCGAACCACGTCCTCGCGGCGTCTTCTAGGTAGAAGTAGGCCCGGCGCAGTTTTTCCTCGGTGTCCCAGTTGTTAAAGGTCGCAACTCGTTCGTACGTCTCTAGCCACGTTTCAGGGTCTTCACTTGGCGATCCATGAAAAGTCGGTGGTTCTCTCGGTGGCTGGATCACGATCGTTTCAGGCGGCACAGGGGTTGGATCGTGCCTGCGGTTGAAGTCAATCTCTTGTTTGGCCTGGTGTTTTCCGGCAGGAGCCCGTGCTCTGGCTGTAGTCCCTGCTGCCTGCGGCTGGTGCGAAGAACAGGGTTGTCCTTTGTGTCGTCTTCTTCGTGGCTCGGGCTAGGGTGAGCGCCTCGCGGGGGTGTCCGTAGCATGGACGAAGCAGCACTTCCACCAGATGTCACGTGGTCGTGACGTCGACGAAGGCAACAGTCGTCTTGTCGAAGAAGAAACTCTTTATTTGGCCTAACTTGTGGCCGTGAAACGTAAAGTCAGATTACAGCAATACGCACTGGCACAGATAGCGGCGAACGGAGCGTCGGCCGTCGATCAACTGACAAGCGGTGAAGCGCGTCGACATTTATACGCGTGTCTTCGAATATTCCAGCCTTATCACTGGTTGTCGCGAAAGCTCTGGAATAAGCTCGCGTGTTCGCGTCTTGCGCGCAATCTTAAAACAACGATCTACAATAATCGCGAAGCTTCTAGAAAAGCGGCGCGGTTTGCGCTGAGCATTGCTTACCATCTCTGTGGGCGTAAACCAAATACAGCAAACGTATAATACGGAACGCGCGTGGCAATATACAGTAACTCTAGTGGATGGTGTGTCGTGCGACCCCTGGTGCCCTGTAAACACACCGGCGGGGTAAAGCTTCTCTTACATGCTCCTGGGTGGAGCTTGCCTTCCGCCATGACTGTGTTGCACAACCAGCGTGGCACGGACTTGCCGGTCATGTGACCCGTACCTCGCTGACCAATGGCCTTCCTTCCCCGTCTTTAAAACCGGCTGAATAAACGTGGCAGAAACACTCTCCCGTCAGTCTCGCCTCAAGCCGTCTCCGCGCAACACCACCTAGACATTTAAGGCCAGAAGGCTGCCGCCATGACGTCACGAAGCAGCGGCGGCGGCTGTTCGCCACCGAGCAGTGAACGAACTGCGTGAAAATGTTCTCGGTCAAAAAACCTCACATATTTAAACATATTTTTTTCCTCTGCGTGCACTAGAAAGTGCGCTTACTATTATGGCCTTATATTTAGTGTTCCGTAGTAAGCAGAAATAGATATATGACTCCATAAAACTTCGCATTGTTTTCTTTATCGATATCAATTATTGATATATATGAACCACGTCGCAATTCGAAGATAATTATCTCCAACGTAAAAGATCTAGGGTAAACCGAATGAAAGCAAAAGCATTTCATCGGATTCTACCAATGTTTGACGTCTAACAAAAATACAAAGCTGACCGGTTGTTGTGCGGAGTTTTCGCTAGGGCTATTTGGTACAACATAGTGGAGGGGACAGCACAAATACCAACGAGGACGAAAAAAGACACACAGTAGACAAGCACAGCGCTGTGTTTTTTTGGTTTGCTTTTATTCATACTTAATGTCAGGGCGAAAACGAATACTGTTGCTTTCCATACATTTCTCATATCGAGTTGCGCTTGCCAGCAGTCAGGAAAGTAATGGGCGGGCATTTAATAAATAAAAGAGAGGAAATCTCATAACATGTCACGTGACATTGCGCGCGTCTTAGAAATGAGAATAGGAGACTGACTGCATGCTTGCTGAAGAACTTTATTTACACGAAAGCCGCGTCAAGAGTTACTTCTTACTCAGTGTTTCGAGGTTTCTCTTCTTTGATTTAGAATGAGCTTCCAAAATCTTGTCATTCATTCTGCAACAAAAATTTTTCAGAAGAATGTTAGTGCTGCACCATAACACGTACTTCAGCACCAGTTTACAAGAGTGTCCGTCGTCGCATGCATCGAAATCTGACATCTCGTGGTTGCTTAGTAGCAGGGTTGCCGTTGGTCGCTACTTTGCGCCAAATTGGCTACTTTTGGACCCCGTTGGCGAAGAATATTTCCAGTTGGCGCCATGGCTCCTTTTTAAACTAGCGGTTTTACTTATTCAAAATGGTTTTATTTATTCATCAATAGTAAAGACTGTGGATAATACCGCTTCTGTTCTATTTGGCTAGAAATTTGGCGATAATATAAAATGACATGGCTACTTTTGGCGTGAGTTCTGGCGCCTTTTCATGTCCACCCAACGGCAACTCTGGTTAGTAGCTTCATAGTGAGATCTGTTACCACCTGGTGCTGGTTTGATAGCTTTAAAAAACATTTCTTGTTTTGATAGTTGCTCCACTACAGCATAATTATGCTGTAGTGGAGCACTGTGTACGTGTAATCACGCTGTGAAATATAATAAAATTCTGCAGGACGACTCACCCTGGAGTACTGCGAAGGAATGAAGTTGTCTCGTGGAATTGCGCGCAGCCATTTTCGGCGCAGCTTGTCCTCTTGCGGAAATCTGAAAACGCGCACCTTGCACGTCGAGTCGTAATTTCCACGGCACTGAGGGACGCAACACTTGTTCGGCAGGATGAAGTCAATGCACCACACAAAATACAGCACTCAGGACGTCGCAAAAACGGAAAATTGCACTGAGGGGACCGACGTACTTCGTGTGACACCAAGAAGCAAACTGAGGTGCACGCTGTGCCACCGCACTATCTGTCCTCCGTCAATGAAAATAGAGCCCTTCTGATTAAACCATTTTCCCGTTGGAAGCTGATATTTCACTGAAATATAACTTTCGTTTGATTGATGCAGCTTTGTTTGGGCTTTTGTGTTTCATTATTCAGACAAATGCAGGCAGTTTCTAAATGACTACAAGCGCACGTGTCTCAATTTGTATCCATCCGCACTTAACCCCAAAAGCGGGTGGCCGGGAAAGCCGGTTTTCCCAACACCACCTGTTTTCCCCGCCGCCGCCAGTTGGTGACGTCAGCACTCGGAATGCGGAGAGCCCTTCGGCCTTGAAAGTCTAGGTGGTGTTGCTCCGCGTCGTACTTCACACTTCACGCGTCCTCCCCTCCGTCGACCTGCCGCGGGTTACGACGCGCGCCTGCCCTACACAACACATGGCGACGAGGTAACGAACCGCTACGCTACGGCAGCCGACGCCAGGAAAGCACGACGTAAGTGACACCTGCCTCTCCGGTCACATTTTGCTGCGCATCGGTGCTTCGACCTTCCTTCTTGCAACAATGGCGTCGGCCTGACCTTTCTTTGTTCCCGCTCCGGCTCCCTCGGTGACGCCACCTGCTGCTTGACCCTACTGCCTACCTCCTGCACATGGCGGCCCTCTTTGCCAACCTCCCTCCGTTCCTCGACGATTCCGGCACGCCTGCTATTCTGTGGCATTTGTGGAAAAAAATTTTTCGAGTACACCTGAAGGCGGCTGGCGGAAGCGGCTGGGAAGACGAGCGGCGTGCGTCGGCACTTCTCTGCGCGCTGGGCATAGCGGGACAACGCAAATACTTCGCCGCGCAGGAGCAGTTCGAAGCACATGGCGTCCATAATGCTACGTGCATGACCGGTACGCCGGCGGCGCCGGGCTCGGACACGGATTCGAAGAATGAAGCGGCTGCGGTGACGGCGACGGACTACGACACGTTGCTCCAATTCCTCGACGGGCTTTTCGCCGAGACGACGAACGCGCTAACCGAGCGGCACCTGCTGACGAGCCGCGTACAACTGCCTGGCGAAACCTTCCTCCAATTTGTCGCAGCGCTCAAGGAGAAAACCCTTTCGTGCGAGTTAAGCACACATGCGACGACAGAATACGGGACCAAAAAACACAATCTCCCGCTTAAGGGAACCATGTGTGGATGCGAAGCAGCGGGGAGATAATTAGCTTGAGCGGGAGGAACGCCGCCGATCTCATTTCACGGCAGCGGTCCGGGCGCTCATCGCGGAGCTGCACAGGAGAGAGAATGAGGCGCGCGCGCGCTCCGTCATTTTCATACCGCGGAACTGCCGTGGCGCCCCCAGCGGAGTATGCAGCTGTCACACCACCTATCGTGCGCGCCGCTCCGTAGAGGATTCCTAGAAGAAAGGACGGGGGGGGGGGGACCGTAGGAGAGGAGAGAGAGAGGGGGGGGGGGGGGCGTGCATGCGCTGTGGGGGGTGTGGGACGCGGGAGCCGCTCCGTAGAGTAGAGGATTCCTAGAGGAGAGAGGGGGGAGAGGACGCGCATGCGCTGTGGGGATGTGGGACGCGGGCTCCGCTCAGAAGAGTAGATGATTCCTAGAGTAGAGGAAGGGGGGTGAGCGTAGGAGAGGTTAGGGGAGAGGACGCGCATGCGCTGTGGGGGGGTGTGGGACGCGGGGGCTGCTCCGTAGAGTAGAGGATTCCTAGAGGAGAGAAAGGGGGGAGGGGACGCGCATGCGCTGTGGTGGTATGGGACGCGGGAAGGAGGGACGGACTAAGCCCCCCTCCAAACACATGCAAGCAAGATCAAGGAATGGGGTCAACCTGGGCGACAGACACCACCTGCCTAGCCATTGCTAAGCAGCCTCTCTGTGCTCTTGGCCATGACTCAAGGAATGGGTTCAACCTGGGCGACAGACCCCACCTGCCTAGCCATTGCTAAGCAGCCTCTCTGTGCTCTCGGCCATGACTCTGATGACTGTGGTACGGTTGACGGCCTTCATATTACTACAGTGTTCTGGTTCGCATAATGGGTGCTTCCCTACTTCATGAAAGTGGCGGGACGCGGGACGGGGGACGGAGGACGCGGGACGCGGGAGGGACGGACAGAGCCCCGAGCATAAGATGCTTCGCATCTAATAATTCACGGTGTCGCCAACGCACACGTACGAGCGAAACTTCTGTCCTACGGAGCAGTCCTCACGCTGCAGAAGGCAAAAGAAGTTGGACGCGACTGGGAGGAGCTACTTAAAGCAAACGCAGCGTTCGAAGAAAACGAGCGGCTGCTCGGCTCGCTCTCCGGTTACGGCGGCAGCATCCAGCGCGCGGCAGAGGCGCAAGTAGGCGAGTCAGCAGCTTTGTCGGCGCCGAGTGCGAGCCAGCTGACCGCTTGCATCCAAGATGGCTGCGCGGGCTCGACAGCGGGTTTGCAGAACTGCGTTCGCTGCCAGCTAATACAACAGCGTGCTTCGAAGCCTCAAGTAGGCCCCTGTTTTCGCTGCGGCAAGTTAGGACATTTGGCGACTTCAAGAAAACGTAAGGCCAAAAACAAAAATTTACACCATCTTCCCAAAGGGAACCCTGATGGGATGCGAAGCAGCAGCGTTGCGGACGGGTGGCGTCACGGGTTGAACAGCGCTAACGCGGGTGCTGCGGTGAGCGCTGGAAGATTCGTTTGAAGCGATGGCTGGCGTAGGTCTTGACGTTGCGCGTCAGGCGGCAGCTGCGGGCGCTGCGGCGAGCGCAGCTGCCGCAGCGCCCGCAGCTGCCGCCTGACGCTTGGCCTAGAGAGTGACGTCAGCGCGCACTGCGAGGGGAGCGTGGCGTCAACGCGCAGCTGCGGCGTGACCTACTTGGCACCGCTCCAACACCTGCGGCGAGGGGAGCGCGTTGCGGCGCGTTCGTACGGACGCACGGAGGGACAGCGTTACACAGGCTAGTCAAAGAGCTGCTTCGCATCTAAAAGGTTTGCCAATTCTGTCGTATCAAAGGACACTTCGCTGCAGTCTGCCGTAAACAACAAGTGGTGGTGCAGGAAGTTACCCCCGTCCACCGTGCCCCCCGTCCAAGACGCTGTCTTCCAGCACTGCTACATTTTTGTCCGTGCACGTTGCGCCGACTGGCCCGATGGACTTGCGTATCCCCGTGGCCGTCGGAGGCCATGGCTGTGGCGCGCAACCAACCCGGCACGAACTTGCCGGTCATGTCCCCCGTACCTCGCAGGCCAATGGCCTTCCTTCCCCCTCTTTAAAACCGCCTGAATAAACGTGAGAGAAACACTCTCCCGTCAGTCTCGCCTCAAGTCGTCTCCGCGTCGTACTTGACGCGTCCTCCCCTTCGCCGGCCTGCCGAGGGTCACACCGCGCGACTGCCCTACACAACAGGTGTGTGTGTGTGTGTGTGTGTGTGTGTGTGTGTGTGTGTGTGTGTGTGTGTGTGTGTGTGTGTGTGTGTGTGTGTGTGTGTGTGTGTGTGTGTGTGTGTGTGTGTGTGTGTGTGTGCATGCGTGCGTGTGTGTGGGTGCGTGAGTGCATGCGTGAGTGCGTGAACGCCCTTCCTATCCAAATAGCGGAACACCTTATCTTGCCCATCTACTCTATTTCATATTCCTTAGATCCTCTTCGAACCTCATTTTGCTCTGAGCTCCCCCTCACCTCAAAACTTGTCCATCCCATACCGCCCTTTACAGCCTCATTTGTCGTCTTCCCGTGAGCGCCCACCGCGAGACGCCCCACAGTCCTTCGATTCACATGCATTCCTGATCGCACCTCTGACCTCATGCACACCACTGACTTGCCAATTGTAAGCCCCGAAACCATTACTCCTTTCCACAGACCTCGAAGTACCTCGTACCTATTGTAACCCCATAACGGCCTGTGCTTCATTATTGCATCAGTCCTCTTTCCGTTTGCTGCCTAGGCTTTTCCCTTGCCTTCATTCACCTGTCACCCTGATTTACCCACACTCCGAGGTACTTGTATTCGCTTACCCTGCGTATTTCTTGACCCTGTATGGACAATACCTGATCATTGGCATCACTGAATACCATCAATTCGCATATTGTTACACTAAATACTAGTCCTATAGAGCTCCGCCTTCCCATCCGTGTATATCCGCCAGCGCTGTATATAGTCTCGACTGTCTGCAGATAGGGCAATATCGTAAGCATAAAATAAACCTGGAAGCTTATGCTCAATCATCACGTCACCCTCTTCGTGTGACGGAATAAAACCGATGTTGGCACCATCTAGCGCTTTTTCCGTCCTCACTATGTAGTACAGCATGAATAGCTGCGGGGACGAAGGACATCCCTGTCTCAGAACCTTGCTAATATCAACGTTGTCTTTGCTACTTATTCCTTCCCATTCTATGAAAAATTATATTTTCTCGGTATATCTCCCTCAAAAGCTGCATACAGTCGTCGCTTATGCCCATTTCCTTTCAATATATCACACAAAAAATTGAACGACACTTTGTAAATTCCGAAGTGTGTTCGGCGAACGCCTGTGTCCATTGAGACGGAGTCGGTCAAAATGGAACGCGATGCGCGTATCTTCCTTCTTGCGTGATTGGACACGTTGGTCACAATGACGCTTCGCAAGCAAAGCACGAGCGCTATAGAGTCCTACGCGACCGGCGTCCGTTGGCGCGCCCCGGCGGCCGCCTGGCACCGTGCCAGGGCACGGACGGAGGTACAGACGGACGGACGTGAGCATGAGACATTAAAGGCTTTCACCTTAACCCTTTCGGCCCTGGTGTCCTATAAAAAGGACGCAAAGAAATTTTGCTGCCAATTGTGACAGAGTAAACTCAGAAATTGGACGAGGTGTCTGATGTATCCTCAATACACCTGCACAAACATAGGGAGCGTTTTTTTTGCCATCGTCTTCTTCGGAACTCTGCTAAGTGGAAAGCAAGATGGCGGAAGGTGGAAAAGACGACACTCGCCGCTACCGACCATTTGATGACATCTTCCATGGGTGCAACAGCCGAAATAGAATTTGGAGCACTTTTTTGGAGCAGCAAAATGTTACTTTTGGAGCACTAAAATCCAAATTTGGAGCAGGTTAAGAGGAAAAAAAACACCCATTTTTATCACGAGAGACCAAATTTGGAGCAGTACAAAAAAGACTTACATTTAAAAAGAAGATGTACAAACCATTCAACATCACCTAAATCGTGCATGAGCAGTGCTATTTCAATAAAAGTAGTATTTTGAACCACCCCACTGAACAAACAATCATATTGTCCACATTAGCATTTGCCGCACCTGTCAAATCCTTTGACGGACCCTGAGAATTGGAATTGTGGATCTGCCAAGCTGGCGACCTTGAAATTCGGGGAATTCGTAAAACTGAGGAGTAGAGGTGGCGAAAAAAAAAAGTGGCGCACAGAATTGTTAGTATTTTTTAGGCCTACAGAAATGTCATATGCTGCTCCAAATGATTGCCAGTAACTTTTTTAGACGTCAGCGACCATAATAGTACTCACAAGTATGCGGCGTATATATACACGCATGAGTAATTGAACAATGTGTGCTGCACCGTGACTAGTGCTAAGAGCGCCTTCCAAATCTTACTACGCTTTTCCGCAGGGCACCGGTGTACTGCGGCGAAGGTGGATTAAGCAGCGTTCTGCACACGTTAGAACAAGGCCATGAAATTTTCGAACACCTCTACAGACCCCCCCCCCCCTTTTTTTTTCTTTCACGATGGGGTTAGGTTTAAGGTACAACTCAGCTCGCTTGCAAGGCGCGTTCGACCAGGTAACGTAACAACGGCGCGTGCCCGTTGGCCTGGTGACGGCAACGGATACCTATTGCCGGGACGACGCAACATGAAGACAGAAAAATGTTTAATGTGCCGTTGCTATGGCAACCAACATGGTCGCCGGCAACGCCGGTGTTCGCAGCACGTAGAGTTTCTTCGCGCGCGGGAAACGCGGCATACGCTTCCAGCACACCATGGTTTAGGGTTAGGGTGTGCGCGCGTGGAGTGATTGATGACGCAAACTGCAGACGGCCAACGTGGCCTCCATTTCTCGCTGAAATTGGCGCAACTGAGAAAATTTTGAGGCTGGTTGGGCAATTTTGGCGCAGCGTGGCGCAATTTCCACTAATTTCATGGTTTTGGCGCATCTCCGCAAAAACGGGGAATTGTATCAATTTGGAGCAATTGGCGCAGCTGTTGCACCCCTGCATCTTCTGATTAACTATCACATTGGCAGCTATCGTATTTTTTCGTGTTCTTTCTAAGATGTTTAACGTCCAATTTACAAAGTGGGTCTTCCCTAACACTAACGCGTCGCCCGCAGCAATGGAGAATCTTCATGTCCTAAATATAGGACATCAGGGCTCAGTGGTTGTCAGAGCTCTGAATGCATTCACGCTAATCCAGAGCTGTAGCTCTTGTGACATCCCCTGATTTCTTGTTATCCTAGTCTAGAAACATGCCCAAATCACCTAGATATGTAAGAGGTCTCCAATAGCCAGATAGTACGTAATTTGAATTTGTTTTCTGCACTATATGAGTGGTGTATGAAGGAGCTTAGAAGATGAAGATGATGAAGTGCAGTTCAATCAGCTTGGCCGTAGCAGACGTGTGTGGAAATAATTTTGGCACTGCACAGCATGATTCGATAATTTTTTATGACGTTGGATTTTACAAAGCGTCCAATAATTAGGCGACGGCCATTCAAGTGCGATGAGGAGCTGTGTATCACGAGCGCAAAAACTTGCTTTTGAACCTTTTAGGCACTGTAACTAATATGTGGTTATTACATACTAGGTTCACAACGATTACACGTGCTAAGAGGGTAAACATAAATAGAAGTTTTCAAATTCACTATATTTCATTTTACAACCACTAAGCCCTGGTGTCCTATATATAGGGCATGACACCATTTTTCTTGTGTACTGGTGGGGTGCTCAGAATACATTGTTGTTGGGCTCCTGAGGTTGTACTAAAGCCAAATCAACAAGAAAAAAATTCTGACCGTTAAAAAAAAATTCAGGGCTAAAAGGGTTAATATTGTAACGGGCTCAAGACGACGACGAAGAGGATGGAAAAGAAGACGACGTGGACAGACCCTGCTAGCTGAGCGCCATCTTGTCAGCCACTGAATATATTCTGTGTGTAGATTGTGTAAATAGATTCTCCCCGTAACATCTTTGGTGGAAGGTGCTGGGTACTCACTTCCCGCAAGACGAAGCTTCGTAGCGGGCGCCTAGTTTGCCTCCTCGATGGCGACCGCAATCAACAATGCCGACCCTTCACCGGCTACTGTGCCTTCTCCAACCGGCCCGTCAACCCTCATCTTGGAGCCCCCGAGAGATCCAGGTACCTTTTCGGGCACCGATGGTGTTGACGTAGAAGACTGGCTGAAGACATACGAGCGAGTGGGCGTGCGTATGCGATGGGAGCCAACGCTCATGCTGGCCAACGTGATCTTCTACCTAAGAGACACCGCGAAGGTCTGGTATGAAACGCACGAGGAAGAGCTGACGAGCTGGGACTTATGCAAGCAAAAGCTTCGGGAGCTATTCGGCAGGCCTGTGGGACGCCAGCGCTCCGCTCAAAAAGAGCTCGCGTCTCGTGTTCAGACGTGCACCGAATCCTACCTTACGTACATTCAGGACGTGCTCGCTTTGTGCCGCAAGGTGGATTCGCAGATGTCCGAAGCCGATAAGGTCGCCCATGTCATCAAGGGTATCGCAGATGATGCCTTTCACCTTCTCGTGTTCAAGAATTCGTCTACGGTACAGGACATCATTTCTGAATACCGGCGCTTTGAGGAAGCCAAGAGCCGCCGTGTTCTCCATCAGTTTGCACGCCTACCTAACACGGCTGCTACATCCACCTGCGAAGACCCCCGCCTGCCTTCTACGGAAAGGTCCAGTGATGTTGTCCGCATTGTTCGCCGGGAAATCGAAGCCGCGGCTCCGCTCGCGTCAGCAGCCCCGAACTCCGACAGCTATCACGCCACCGTCTCCCTCATCCAGACCGTCGTGCGTCAGGAATTGGCCAACGTCGGCTTGAGCAACATCTGCTCTATTCATCGACCTGACTACGCCCCACCAAATCCACCGGTCGCTGCCACGCCCAACCGACGTTTTCCTACAACCCCACGTTATCGCAACCCGGCGGAATGGCGCACACCAGACGACCGGCCAATATGCTTCAACTGCAATCATGTAGGCCATATTGCTCGTCATTGCCGTTCGTGGTCTAACTGGACACCATGGCCATACCTTCCGTCCCATCACCTACCTCCCGGTAATTCACGCTCATCGCCGCCAACAGAGCCGCTGACGCCTGACGACACTTCTTCGTCCACTCGACCCAGCCGATCACCTTCGCCGCAACGCCGTTTCTCCCGCTCGCACCCATCTCGTCGATCGCCGTCCCCAAGCTCCTTCCGGCGCTCACCCCCGGAAAACTGACGGGAGCAGCTCCTAGAGGTGATGCTGCAATACCGACCCGATGCCAAAATCCTCTACTGACCCTGCCCGCACATCGGAACCTTATCAATGTAGACGTCGACGGTGAACCAGTTACGGCCCTAATTGACACTGGCGCGCATGTGTCTGTCATGAACGCTGCCCTTAGGACACGCCTGAAGAAAGTCGTTACTCCTGCCCCAACTCCCGTGGTCCGAACTGCCGATGGTGGAACAGCTGCCGTGATTGGTGTGTGCTCAGCTCGAGTAAGCGTCGCCGGACATCATACCTGTTATGTTTTATGTTTTGAAACATTGCCCACACGACCTAATTTTGGGACATGACTTCTTGTCGGAACATTCGGCCTTGATAGACTGTTCTGCCGGCGTGGTGCAACTCGCTCTACCTACTGTTGTTGATCCTCCCAGTTGCCCTCCCAGCCGACTCTGTTCCACAGAACACCTTCGTCTCCCTCAACGGACAGTTGCTTACATAGGCGTCTCACCTGTCCCACCTGTGCCAGACGGTGACTATATTGTGTCCCCAAATCGCGACGTCCTGCTTTCGCACAATGTTTCGTTTCCGCACACTGTGGTTACTATAACGGACAATGCGTCCTGTCTACCACTAGTGAATTTTGGCCTATGCACACAAGTTCTCCCTCGTGGTATATCACTCGCGGAAATCATGCCGGCGGCAGAATGCCATATTTGTACTCTAAATAACGACAGGACTTCGTGTGCGGAGAAACCTTCACCCACTGCTCCATCAGAGCAAAGTGTGTTAACGAAGATGATTATGCCGGACTTACCGACCCAACAAGCTAATGACCTGCGTTCCCTCCTTGCATCCTTCTGGGACATCTTCGACCATGCCGACCGCCCCCTCGGAACAAACGTCCGTTGTTAAGCATCGGATTGACAAGGGTGATGCGAGTCCGATCCATCGGCGACCCTACCGCGTTTCCCATGCCGAGCGACACATCATCCAACAGGAAGTCGATAAAATGCTTTCTCGGAACATCATCGAGCCTTCCTGCAGTCCATGGGCGTCCCCTGTTGTACTTGTTAAGAAGAAGGACAACAGCTGGAGATTTTGCGTTGATTATCGGCATTTAAACAAGATCACGAAGAAGGACGTTTACCCTCTGCCACGGATAGATGATGCCCTGGATTGCCTTCACGGCGCAAAGTATTTTTCTTCCATCGACCTTCGCTCCGGGTACTGGCAAATTGCCGTTGATGACATGGACCGTGAGAAGACGGGGTTCATCACTCCCGACGGCCTTTACCAGTTTAAAGTGATGCCATTCGGTTTATGCAATGCGCCCGCCACGTTTGAACGTATGATGGATGCCCTCCTGCACGGCTTCAAGTGGTCCATCTGCCTGTGCTACCTGGACGACGTCATCGTTTTTTCTCCATCTTTTGCGACACACCTTGAAAGGCTATCGAAGATCTTATCTGTCTTTCGTGCGGCGGGACTGCAGCTAAATTCGGCCAAATGCCACTTCGGCCGTCGTGAAATTTCTGTGCTCGGACATCTCGTTGATTCCGTCGGTGTTCGCCCTGATCAAGGTAAAATACGGGCGGTGAAAGATTTCCCTGTACCAACCTGTTCGAAAGACGTTCGCAGCTTCTTTGGACTATGCTCTTACTTCTGCCGCTTCGTTGAAAACTTTGCCGACGTCGCGCGCCCTCTCACTGAACTCCTTAAGAACGACGTTGCCTTCGTCTGGGGCCCTGAGCAAGCAGATGCGTTCCGAAATCTGGTACGCCTGCTTACTTCTCCACCTATTCTCGCTCACTTCGACGTCTCAGCTCCAACAGAAGTGCGTACCGACGCAAAGTGGTTATGGCATCGGTGCAGTCCTGGCCCAGAAACAACAAGGACGAGACCGTGTTGTTGCCTATGCCAGCCGCCTTCTTTCGCCTGCTGAGCGGAAGTATTCCATCACTGAACGTGAATGTTTGGCGCTCGTTTGGGCAGTCGGAAAATTTCGCACCTATTTGTACGGCCGGCCGTTCACAGTCATCACTGATCACCATGCTTTGTGCTGGCTTTCTTCCCCTGAAAGACCCTTCAGGCCGCCTTGGTCTTTGGGCGCTGCGCCTTCAAAAATTTGATTACTCAGTCGTGTACAAAACCGGCCGTTTGCATCAAGATGCCGACTGCTTGTCCCGATATCCTGTCGACCCACCAGAGTGACAGTCCTACGGCCACCCTATCCGCCGACGTTCTCTCTCTCTCCGCTTTTCATGACATCGGAATCGAGCAACGGCGGGACGCTTTCTTGGACAACATTATCCAAAGACTAACATCGGCGACACCCGACCCTTCCCTTCGAATGTTTGCACTGCGTGATGGTGTATTGTACCGTTGCAACATGCGTCCTGACGGCCCTGACAGACTACTCGTCGTTCCCCCTCAAATGCGCCAGACTGTCCTCGCCCAGCTGCACGATGTACCGATAGCCGGTCACCTCGGCGTGTCACGGACCTATGACAGAGTTCGCCGACGCTTCTTCTGGCCTGGTATGTACCGCGACGTCTGCCGTTATATTGCTGCCTGTGACCTTTGTCAACGACGGAAAAAGCCAACTACTCATCCAGCCGGACGCCTTCAGCCACTCGACATACCACAAGACCCGTTCTACCGTGTCGGCGTGGACCTGCTTGGCCCTTTTCCTACGTCGGCTGCGGGAAATCGGTGGATTGCAGTAGCAACCGATTATGCTACCCGATACGCGATCACACGGGCCCTTCCAACCAGCTGTGCAACTGATGTTGCTGATTTCCTCCTCGAGAACGTCATCCTACACCACGGCGCCCCTCGGCAGCTCCTTACCGACCGAGGCAGCTACTTCCTTTCCAAAGTGGTTGATGACCTCCTCCGCTCCTGCGCCACTAAACACAA